>VUQH01021121.1:1517-27969 GCA_015106775.1 Etroplus canarensis | reverse complement strand
TGATGTGCCTCATAACTAGCCTCTTGAAGCATTTCATCACGATGGGTGTGAGTGCGACGGGACGATAGTCATTGAGGCAGGAAACCGTAGACTTCTTGGGCACAGGGATGATGGTTGTTGTCTTGAGTCATGTTGGGATGATGGAGCTGCTCAGCGAGATGTTGAAGATGTCAGTGAAGACATCTGCTAGCTGCTCTGCACACTCCCTGAGCACTCTGCCAGGAATGTTGTCTGGTCCAGCAGACTTCCGTGGGTTGACCCTGCACAGAGTTCTCATCACGTCAGCCGTGGTGAGACAGAGCATCTGGTCGTCAGGAGAAGGGATGGATTTCCTCGCTGTTGTGGTGTTTTGTGCCTCAAACTGAGCGTAGAAGTCATTCAGCGCGTCTGGGAGGGAGGCATCACTGTCATAAGCATATGATGTAGTCCTGTAGTTAGTGAATTAACACGTTAATCCAGATTAATGAATTTGCATGATTAATTTAATGAAAAATTAACTCATGTGCAGTGCACAGTGACTCAAAATCCCACAATTCCATTCACTCAGATTGTTGCTCCAATGCAATCTGGTGGCAGAACCAACTTGATCAAGATGGACCATATTGGCCCTCTCAATAATAAGTTTGAGTACAAAAAAACAACATGGAAAAATCGATCGACATAAAGTAATTTGCCAGCTATGCAGGAAGGAATCTTCATTTCACCATAGCACTTCCAGTGTAAAGTACCACATCAATGCAAAGCATAGATTAGTCAGGGATTCCCCTGCAAGTACTTTGGCTATCGTGACACCCGACTTGCACCAAACCACCCTCAAGGAATGTCGGGGCCTTAGTAAGTCTACATCTGACAAATTGTATATTTTGTTTTTTTTATTTTGCAAATTGGACACATCTGTTTTTTAGTTTAAATAAAACACATGTTAAGCATATATATCACATTCTGTCATGAGTCTTTTTGCCCTCACAAATGAAACACAACTCATAATGAATGGGTATGGGTTGAATGGGTGATTAATCCAAATTAATACTCAGCTGTCCTGTGGTCAATCTGATTTAAAAATTTAATTGTTTTAAATTATGTTAGTTTGACACATTACCAGCCTCTTAAAATGGGAGACTGTGTATAAAAATGGCTTTAATTTCTAAACAGTTAATGCAACTTTTTTGTCAGACCCCTTGAATTAAAGCTGAAAGTCTGCATTGCAGTCACATCTTGACTGTTTGATTAAAAATCCACTGTGGTGGTGTACAGAGGCAAAAGGATCCCACAACCTATGGACTTAACTTATTGTGTTTTTCAATATCAAAAGAAATACTTTAGTTTTTCTGGGAATGAAAAAAGAATTGATTTGTGGTAACATTATACATAGTCATTGCTTACGTTCCCCTAAAACTGCATGTTGACTTTTTTCCGAAACTATCAGTTTAGTTATCCTAAGTAAAAGTTAATATCACTAACAAGCTTACATCATATAGAAAAACCAAATGGGTTTGTGTAGCTGTATTCACAGCATATTGAAGTGTCTTGGCTTCCACACTCCATATCTAACCTGATGCTTACTGACCACAGGTACAGTGGACAGGCTTGGGCGTGCTCTGGTTTTCACAGAGACAGATGCATCAGAAGAGGGTTTCTCTAGGGAGGAGATGGCCCGCATCTTAGCCTGTTACCACACAATCACTCGGTAAGGCTGTTTTCGTCCTTTGATTGTTTATTTTAGCCATCCCATAAGGATATGTTTCTAGATATCGCCAGAGAATTATGGCTTTTAAATATAGGGGACCTTGCCAGTAAATTTTGTCCTCAGCTCTCTGATTCCACTGATGTTCTGAATGTATATTGTAACATCTTTAACAAGCTTTTTTGTGATTTTTATATTTGGGTTCATATGGTTTGTTTCTTGTTATACCACTGAGACCAGGCCTGTTTAGCACAAAGTGCTTCATAGTTATATTTGACTTGACTTGCTTTTCCAAATACAGCATAAGGTGGTGTAAGAGAAATACAATATGTGCCAGAAAGCTGAAAAAAGCCTAACAAGCTGATTCAAAGTCAACAAACATATCTGAGCTTGCCAGTTTACCTGGCACAAAAACTGCTCGTCTGGTACTCAAGGCAAATCTGAACAAAAATTTTACCACCAGTTTTGAGAAGAAATTATATGATTATATGCAAATGATCCAATAACCCTTGTTAAAGAACAAATTTTAGTTTTAACTTTGATGTTGTTTTGTGAAATGTCCTAAATGCAGGCAATGAAAATGGTCATTATATCAGTTTAAGACAAAACACTTCTGTTTGACTCTGTTTTAACATCTCTCTCCATCCACCCTCAACAGGCCTGCATCCAAAGAAAAGGGTCTAACTGTGTTAATGGACAGCAGACGCTCTCCACCCTCTGCTCTCCTGCTTGCTGCACTAAAATTGTTCCAGGTGAGACAGCAAAAGAATGTTGTTTAACCATGAGTGCTAAATGTTTGCTTATGTGCTTTAATTTGCCTGCAGATGTGATAGTAGCTCAAGCACATGTGTTTCTGTGTTTGTGCCAGGTGTTGGTTCCTGGCGGTCTTGGATGTGTTCTGGTTTTGGTGGAAGAGCAGCAGGAGTCCCTGTCTCAAACTCTGGAAGGAGCAGAGGTGATCTCATATAAATCACATGTTTACAGTTCATGAGCTAACATGCCATTGCAATATTCAGTATATGTTCAATTCATGTGGGAAAGTACAGGTGAAACATCCACGCAGAACTTATAAAAGGATGTCAAAAACTCAGGAATAAATAGTGTTTGGAAACATTAGGAAAAAGAAGCTTCTTATAATTCTATTGTTCATTATTGTAACAACAAGAAAAAAACTGTTCATAGTGGAAATGCAAATTGTGTGAGAGGAAATAACATCTCTAAACCAGGCTTTGTTCCTGTTCTTTGCTGAAATGCAATCAGTGTCAGATGTGCTTACCTGGAGAGAACACTTACATTGCGTTTGCATCTATTAAACCTGATTTCCATACATTTGGAACATGGGCAGCTTTGAAGTAACTCAGTTTTACCACTAATTCACCATATTGCTTTGCATTGATCAGCAGCGATATTTCTTACTCACAGGCATGAGAAAATTGATCATGCTGTGTGGTTTGTATTTTAAGTAGGCACTGTTAAAGCTTTGCACGTTATAGAAAATCCTGCCAGGAGACATTACCACTGTAGTAAAAAAATAAATAAAAAAATGCTGGAGAGGCATGTTGCATTTCTTGACAAATTTGCTGGGGTGGGCCTGCATTCTCAGGAGGGTGGCCCCCTCCTGAGAATGTTCTCCTTCAAAATTGTGTTGTCATGCTAGTGCAACCTGAAATTACAGGGAGGATAAGGTGGTCCAGCTCCTGATTTTTCTGTGGGAAAACAGTCATGTCCTCCTCAATGATTACTGTAAATATTAACCGAATGTCAATTAATAGCACATGCAGTGAAAGCTATTTGTTTCCATATAGATGGGAAAACAATAAATTTGTATATTCTGACAGATAGACTCCTCTTGTTGCTTAATTAAGTGGCATGGTCTATTTAAGTCCTTTACTTTATTAATTGTAAACCAAGGATCTTTTTTCCTTCTATTTCAGCTGTAAAATTGCAAATATTTACTGTTGCAATCAGACAGAATCTTATTAGCTCCATCACCTCACTATTAATTAATGTCCATCAATGTGGCTGCTATATTATTATGGGGAAACTATGTTTCATAAGGTCAGTACGTATGAAACTAATTATAACTCCCTGAATTTTCAACCAGTTTTCAAGTGGACTTGTTTTGGTTCTTATTTCTTGAAAAAATTTCTGATTCCCCATAATCCCCCTGGATTATCCAACACAAATTATGCCTAAATTCTTGTGCAGCACTACTCTTCATGTAAAACATTTGTAGTGGGACAATCATACTCAATGCTCCTCCAATTTTCTACGCTGAATTTATTTCTGATTAAATATTGTGATTGCCCCCACCCCCACCCACTGTACCACCCTTTTCAAAAGTTATAAAAATGCCCCTGGTACAAACCACCACAAACACAACCGAAAGGTTCATTGAAGTGATTCTAAGGTGAGACCTAGCAGACACATAGCGGTCTAGTTGGCAGCCACTCCCTCAGAGTGGCCATACCCATAAAAATGATAACTTTGAGCCTTAATACAATGTAAATGGGTCAGCTTATCATGGAGGAAAGGAAATTAGCTAAATCAGGTTTGGCACAACAATGTTGTCTTCATTTTTTAAACCCTGGAGTTTTCCACTTGATCTATTGTCAGTAATGTACATTTGCCAACACTAGCAGATTTAAATAATAGCTTACATACTCCAGGCCTCAGTATGATCTAATTTATTATCCTTTTGGCCTAAATTCCTAAAAGCTTTCAATATTTTTAAGCATACATTAAGGCATTCATTTGCTCTGCCCCTTGCTGCTTTATTGTTTTATTTTGTGTGTTTAATTTTTCCTCTCCTCTGCTGTCTAGGTCCACACAGTGCAAGGAACAGGGGTCCTTCAGCAATATGTAGACAAGCAACAGCTTCTTAAAGAGGTGGATGGGGACTTCGCCCACTGCCACTCAGACTGGCTGGCCTTCAGACTGGTGAGAGGCGGTATTTTGTCTGTGCGATAAAACAAACCAAAAAAATCCTTGACTTTTTCTCATTCTTTGCCGTAGGACATTTTCATTCTTCACCATAGCTTTTCTGTTTTCAGTGGTACATTGTACATCAACAGCATGGAGGTATCAAGACTTTTAGACCTTAGACCTAAAGAGTGTCTTTCACTCTTTACAGAGTAACAGTCAGATGGACTTAGACTACAGTCATTAATAACAAGAATGAGTTTTTATTATCTCTAGTGCTTGCTGTTCTGCTTGTGACAAATAAGTTTTCTGGATGAAGGTTTTGTCTCAGTAATAGAATTTAAAGATGAGTTTCAAGTGGAAATTTAACCTTTCTCACACAATAATCACATATTCTATCATATTTGTTATGATTAATACATTTATTGTTAATAGTGTGGATTTAGCACCCTCCAATAATTAACCCAAAGTCCTAATTGCAGCCTATCAAATAAGTTGTGAGTTTTGGTAGCTCATAAGTTGGTTGGAATTTTGTTTACCTCAAGTGTAAAATATGACCTCTAACAGTAGAGGGGGTAGAGTGGGAGGAAGAATCTCTAGAAGGGAGGGAGGCGATATAAGAGGATGTTGGCTGGAAACACTGGTTGCCCACCGGTGGTTGATGTTTTCAGACACACGTGATGAACTACGCAGGGAGGATAAATCAACAAAAGAAGAAAAAAGGCTTATAAGAATCTCAAGGACGCTTAATGGCTTTTCTCCAGAAAGTTTATTTTGTTTTATCCAAACAGATGAAAATATTTTTCCTCTCCACTTCTTCTGCCCTCTCTCAAAGATTTTGAAAAATAAAAATCAAAAAGGATTTCTTGTGTATGTGGATTTCAACCTATTTTCTTTAATTGCTGTGTGTTACTTTGATGTCCTATGTTAAAAGCCAATTTCAAACTTCTGCTTCTTTTTTTGAAGAGTCTGGAGAGTCTGACAGAGCGCTGTGAGAGCGCCCTCTCACTACTAGGAGAAGCACTGCATTCTATGGACACTCAGCCCATGCCAGACAACATAGAGGTCCATAACTCTGACATGATTTCTTTTTTATCCTTTGTCCACATTGAATTATTGATTAAATATCTCTGTGTGAATTTTGATAACTTACCATAAGAACATGCACACAAACATGCAATAATATGCTATTGGTCTTCTTCAGGCTGTTCCTCAGAGTATTGACAAACACAGACAGCTCATGGCGAGTGTCCTGGCTGACCAACGCTTAACTGAACTGCAGCAGAGGGGTGGGGCTTGGCTTGCTGGATTGACAAATAGTACAACTGGACTGGCACAAAAGTCACCAGACTGCAGGTACTGGGGACCTAATTTTTCTCTTATTTATACTCACAGCTACTTTATTATGCATACTGTACCTGTTCAACAGCTCATTAATGCAAATATCTAATCAGCCAATCACATGGCAGAAACTTAATGCATTTCATGTCAAGATATATGACATAGTCAAGATGATCTGCTGAAGTTCAAACCAAACATCAGAATAGGGAAGAAAGGTGGTTTAAGTGATTTTGAATGTGGCATGGTTGTTGATACCAAATAGGTTGGTGTGAGTATTTTAGTACCTGCTGATCTACTGGGACTTTACCATAAAACCATCTCAAGGGTTTACAGAGAATAGTTTAAAAATATATTGTCAATGCCAGAGGTCAGATAATAATGGCAAGACTGCTTCAGGCTGATAGGAAGGCAACAGTAACTCAAATGTCCACTCATTACAACCAAGGTATGCAGAAGAGCACCTTGAACCTTTAAGCAAATGAGCTACAACAGCACGAGTACCACTCCGGTAATCTTAGAAAGAAAATTGGGCTACAATTTGCATGGGCTCACCAACATTGAATAATAGAAGATTGGAAAAATGTTGCCTAGTCTGATGAGTTATAATTTCTGTTACGACATTCAGATGGTAGGATCAGAATTTGGTGGGAACAACATAAACACATGGATTTATCCTGGCTTGTATCAAGAGCTCAGGCTAGTGGTTTTGGTGTAATAGTCTGGAGAATATTTTCTTGACGCACTTTAGCCACCTTAGTACCAGTTGAGCGTCATTTGAACATCGCAGCTTACCTGAGTATTGTCGCTGACCATATCCCTCCTGATAGAACCACAGTGCATCCATCTTCTGATGGCTGCTTCCAGCAGGATAATGTGCCATGTCACACAGCTTAAATCATCTCAAACTGGTTTCCTGAACATGAAAATGAGTTTACTGTACTCAAATGGCCTCCACAGTCACCAGATCTTAATCCAGTAGAGCACCTTTGGGATGTGGTGGAACAGGAGATTTGCATCACGGATGTGCAGCTGACAAATCTGCAGCAACTGTGTGATGCTGTCATGTCAGTATATGGACCAAAAATATCTGAGGAATGTTTCTAGAACCTTGTTGAATCCATGCCACAAAGAATTAATGTAGTTCTTAAGGCAAAAAGTGGTCCAAACTGGGACTAGAAAGGTGTATCTAATAAAGTGTAGCTCTGTGTTCACTGGTCAAAAGGATGAATTCTGGTGACCGCTTAAGATCATTACTTGTATTTTTATGGTGACTGTCTAAACAATTGAACAGATTTTTATAAAATTTCTTATACATTCCCAGCAAGAAAACATAACATTTATCATACCTTAATTTTTTTATCAAGTGTTGTCTTCCAGTCAAAATAGTAATGTGCTAAATACCTGGTGTACCAACACTTTCAGTGCTTTAGAATTTATTAACGTTTATTAAAGTAAGATGGTCAATTATGTAATTATGTCAGCATTTTCCTTCTGAACATGTTTATATTTTGGTTCTATCATTCACTACAGTTTCTCTAAACATACAAAATTATGCAATTTAGATATAATCATTATTTTGTAATTTAATTTTTTCTTCCATTTAAAAAAACAGCTACCAAAGAGTCATGCATTCAAAAACAGTACCAAGCACATTAATGTTTCATGCTGCATTCACACTGATGTTTGGTAATTATAAAATCCTGCATGTAGGCTATTATGAATAACTACTATACATTATCATTATTACCTAAAGAAATGAAAACTATTTTATTCTGATATTCAGGAGTTGGACTGAAAGTATTTTATGTAAAGTTGTTCTTAGAGCTCACACAGTGCTAATAATTCTGCACAGATGCTTTCATATATAACTCTAGTTTGAATATACAGAAGGTTCTTCTCTTCCCCCTTCTCATGTTTCTTGTTTGATTGAAGAGTTATTTTGTCAGGATGAGCTATAGGTTAAAAATATTCTTCCTCACAAAAACAAAGTTGTTTGTTTTCAGCCAAAAAATGAAAACCAGCTGGAGGAGAAAACACATCAAATAGAGGACAGCGTGATACAGCTTGTTTGTGCAGGACTACAGCGTAAAGATGATCTGAAGACTGTTGTAGCTGCTCTTTTTTTATTCAGTAATGAGTTTTGGCTTAGGCTGTACAATAATACAACATGACTGTGTATTTTTTTTACTAGACAGCTGGTCTGAGATACTTTTATTTTTTATAATTAGATCATTTCTACCAATGAAAATGTGAAATTTTGTTGGCATGATTTCAAAGTCAAATTTACATTCAAAAGAAAATCGAAGAAAGAAAAACACATTTTTGCTCTCCTCAGGGCTTCTCTTGCTGCAACCTCTAAACTGTATGACAGTGTGGACGATGCTCTTCATCGGCTTGTCCGAGTGTCCAACCAAAGAGGTCGTGACCTGGAAGCTCTGGGAAGACTAGCAGGGTTGGTGGACAAACTGGAAAAGGTATTTGTGGAAAGATGTGTGTTTTTTTCCCCCATTTTCACACAGACTTCTATTTTTTTATTGCTTACATATCTCTGCCAACTAGAATGACAGAATGACGTAAATAAACTCATTGTCTGTGTTACTGAGTTATTGCTTGTTGTTTTAGGCACTAATTAACCTTTTGATCTCTGAGACTGCAGCTTCAAAAGACATTTTCACTGCCGCAAATCCACTTTTCTGTTCATGTTCAGACTGCTAACTGTGTGATTTACATCTTTTTAAAATCAGATCAACCTGCTCCTTGGTCAAACTGCCACTTACACTGAAAAGCATCAAATGCACTTATACTATGTAATCAACAATGAGCTTTGATTTCTCACACATTTCTTGTTGCCTCATGTAAAATTCTCCATGGTTTTCCCTCTTTTCCACCCTTATTTGCAATAAAATGCCTTGTGTCCTCCTTTCACCCCAACCTCCCTGTTTGTTAACCTTTAATCCACAGTGTGATAAAGAGATTGAGCAAGTCCAGTCAGAGCTAGAGGACTACAAGGACCCTCCTCTCTCCCTCAGCAGGCTCTCACTCAAACAGCAGAAGTTCAAAACCTTCAGAGAATCAGCCAATGTGAGTGATACAAACATGTGGTTCACTTTTGTATAAATACGTGTTTTATGGTAAGATCTTTATGTGAAAGTATGCAGTTTCCCTGTGTTCAGTGTTATGGAACCACTCTCAAAGGTGAAATATTTCAGTGTATTACATGGATTAGAAATGTGCTCTTCTAACAGTAGTAATAAGATGAAAATGTGGCAGCCAACAATGCACATGCACTGTGAACATTTTGCCATGGCTGAGTGATGCATTCATTTGCATAATGACTACAGTCCTCGATGGCAATGACTACAACTTCAAGGGGTTAACTCTATGTATGATCAAAATGAAATTCAGTTTCTAATTTAGGTTTAATTTTGTATTAAAGTTGCAAGCCAGTTTACTCCTAGTGCTGGTCTTAAGCTTGAATAAATGGGAGGGTTGTGTCAGGAAGGGCATCTGGTGTAAAGTCTGTGCCAAATCATATATACACATTCATCCACTGTGCTGACCCCTTGGTGAAAAGAGAAAAGTCAGAAATACCTTACCTTATTCTTTATAGTCATATAAGCTTTTAGCCATTTATGTGACATGACTGCAGCATGCATATTCTGATAGTATAGGCATTCATTAAAAAAAAATTATATTAATATAAAATTTCTAAATGAGGAGACAAGGCGAACCAAAAATAGGAAAAGCCACATCAAATTCCTGCAAAATAATGTGGCTTTAACATGGTTTTGGTGACAGGTTGTTCCTTTTTTCGAGCACTCTTACTTTACGTTCCCACTGCAGACAAAAGTGGCCCGAATCTGATTTTTTTTTTTGCCATATGTGCCCCATGTCTGATTTGTCCATGACAGTCCAAACAGCCCAGATCCAATTTTTTCTAATCAAATTGAGGCCACTTCAATATGTGGGCCTAAATCAGATACATATTCGATATTTTCAAAGCGACCTCAGTCTGAAAATCCAACTTTTCCATCATTGACGTGAGACAAGACGTCATAATTCTGCGTAATACAAACATGGCAGACAGCATTGATGGAGCTAGTCACGGGAAAGAAAGAGGTTTTACTCACATGCTGATACTGTATGTGTAGCATCCATATTTCAGTAAACACAGCGTGCTGTGTGTGACGTCACGCTTTCTTTCTGCGCATGCACGTCACTTCAGGGATTGAGACTGTTCACCCTGGAGTCACCATGGCGGTCAGGTTTAAATTATAATGTAAACGACCACGCAAAAAAATCAAAAAATTGGAATTGTCTGCATTGGGAGTGTAGTGTCAGTTACATGTATTCCTAAAGTGTACCTGAAGAAAGCTGAGCCCTTCGTGCCACTTCTGCCCTAGCTGCTGTGACTCACTGCAGTGACTCCTATATAAAGTTTCATTTAATTGACCTTGGCAATGAAATTCAACAGTCCTCTGTTCTGCCTTCTTCAGCCAACTCTGTCCTGCTGCAGTTAGCTACAGCTTCTAACTGGGAAAACACAGGAAATGTTTAACAAAAAAGGTCCTGTTATGTTGGGAGCTGCTGTTTTATTCATACCACAAAAAAACAAAAATAAACGACAACCACTAATAATACTTTTTCTCTTAACTTACCATCTTGAGCATAAACTGCATGATTTATAGTTGTGCATTTTGTTTGTTTGTTTCATTTTGTTTTTATTTTCTTCTGTATTGGCTACAGGGTCCAGATATGAAAAACTCTATCTACACTTTATTCCAATTACAGAGCTGTGTGTACTGACAGTCCTGCTTTTTAAACTCAATCGTATGAAAGTTTCTTCAAACTGAGGGTGTAGGTTTTAAACTGGAAAAGTAGTCAGCAGAGGTCAGTGGAATTATGTAATGTAGTCTTGTAGTTCTGTAGCTTTGCTGTCCTAGGACCACTTTTTTCACCCATCCAGCGTATGAGTTTGCAAATAACTGACTCCTTATTCAGCTCCCTCATAACAGACAGAGCTTTCAATCCTTAATTCAGCATCCTAAGGATTTTAAATTAAAGTGAGAACAGTTTGTTGTTAATCTAAAAATTTCCTGACATGTATCGCTGTCCAGAAATCTTTAGACATTTAATCAAACTTCTCTTATGACTTTTGCTATATCCCAATGGATATAGTACACATATTCCATCATTTGAATATAAAATTACTGCTGGAACCATAAGCAACAGTCAAGAAGAAATGTAATTTTTTTTAAATTGTGAAATTATGTTTAAGTCATTCTGCAACTGTAGAAAAGCAAACATATTTTATTGGGTTTCCTCAAGTCTCAAATAGTAAACAGAACTAAAACTAAAAATACTTACATATAGTTTAAACATCTAGCCCTCTTTTCACTTTGGCTCTACAGTATACAGTATGTAGGCACTTTATGTCTCCTGTCAAAACAATAAACCCTCTGTTACATTAACTTATGGATACGAAATCTTATTAGAAATACAGCATCCTACATATGTTACTGTGAATTATTCACTGAAGGATTTGAGGAGTCAATAACTGAAATGATAAACTGTGAACAGATGTGCTTTGAGCCCACTGTGCTTTTCAGTGGTAAATTTGTGTCGTTCTTGTATATATGGGCTAATGTAAATGTTTTCCTAGAACATTCCCCGGAGAGGTAGCCATCATTTTTCCATTCATAGCTTCTCAAGTGTATCTTATCAATCTTCTATGGTAAACACTTCCACAAAAAGACTTGACAGTGAATTCTCCTGCATCTTTCAGGAGCTGCACAGTGAGACTCTTTCAGTGCTTAGTGATTTGGAGGGCTGGTGTGAACTAGACTGGGCAGGCCTGAGCGACGTCCAGATCCGACTCCCTCCAGTCAGAGAGAAGCTAAGGGATATGTCCCACTGTCTGTCTGATTGCTGGACCACTCTAGACAACACACAGAGGTTGCTGTCCACTCTGACTGAGGTAACGCACAGGAAAACATCTGCGATCCACACAGGAAGTCATGAACATGCAGTCATAGTTCAGAAGTGTTCCAAGAGCAAACAGCAGTCATTGTTTCTTTCCTGTCTCTTGTGCAGGCGACCCAGTGGTGTGATGCAGTCTCCTCCACCTCCTCTTCACCCCCTTCCCCTTCTTCTACCTGCCCTCTTGCCTCCCTCCCTCCAATCCCCCCGTCCCGTTTCCAGGATGCACGGTCTTTAGCCATAGAGCTGGGTGGTGGGGCACTCCTGGATCTCTGGACCCAGACAGTGGAGCGCTACCAGCGAACTGTAGCACAGGTCAAACCCCGGTTCCTCCAGACTGACAGGACACAAAATCAGGGCCAAGGAAAGCCCAAAATGCCATCCACCAGCAGCCTGTGGGACCTGATGGGCCCTGAGGGAGAGGGTGACGGCCGGGGGCTGGGGGCTGGAGGAGGGGAAGGGGGGTTGCAGTCGTGGGGATCCCTAGCGTTGCTGTTCAGACCGCAGACCTGCTCCACACTGAAGATAGGAGAGGAGAAAGGGCATAAGAAAGAGGGAATCGGGGGAGAAAGTGGTGGTGGAGCAAGTGGAGCTGGAGGAGGAAAGTTCCTGCAGAACCTTCTGAATCCTGGGAAGAAGAGTGTAAGTCAGTGCTTTGGTTTCTATTATATTATTAATCTCAACAATGTCACATTACTACCAGTGTTTTTTGTTCACAAAATGCATAAACCTTTTTTTTAAACAGGTGTTTTCCACTTGTCAGTGATGATGCTATCATTTAGTGGTGTTGAATTAAATCTAAGTCTAACGCCTACATGTTTTGGGGGGTGGGTTTGGTCAGTGAAAAATCTTGTGGAAATTTAATCTACATATTTTAATCCCCACTGGTCTAAAAATGTCTCAATGGATTAGGATGGACTTTATAGGACTAGCCAAAACTCACTTGAAAGAAGAGGAAGAACCAAACCATGTATTGATGTTCTGGTAGATGTTAAATATGCACTTTCAATTTAAATGCAGCTTACTCTCAGTACTCCTTCCTCATACATGCCAACATGACTACAAGAAAACAATTACATAAACAAATGCTGCGAAAGTTCAGTGAAAGAAATACAGTAATAAAAAAAAAAACAGACTGAGAGAGTCTGACAGAGTTAACAACATTTATCTTGATATCCAATTTGGTTAATAGTTCTGTTGGAAAAAAAATGAAGAAATTGTCATTGAAGCTGATACTTATTTTGTTAAGTTTCCAAAGGCTTAAAAACTTTGTTTTATCTAAACAACTTTGGTCCTAATGACTTGCCTTTCCCTTAGCTTCAAGGAGCTTTTGAGTGTCCAATAGCCAGGGCCAAAGCCAAGGAGTGGCCAGAGGGGTGGACTACAACCAGCACAGACTGTAGTCTGTGCTGGTTGTAGTCCATCCCACAGAAGTAACAGTGAAGCCTGAACTGAATAATTACCATTTTCTAGCAGAACTTTTCCAGATTATTTTTATAGCTCTTGCTCCGACACAGTCAGATTTTGACATGGCTGCCATCTGTCAGAATTGTTGTTATCCTAATAGCTTTAGTAACAATGTAAAAAAGAAATAGAAGCACTTGGAGAAGAACACCTCTGCCAAGGCCTATTTTTAAGCAATTAAAACATTTCTGGTGCTCTGGGTCACTTCTAAAATTAATTATTTGTTACTAGTACCACACCCCACCCCTAAAAAATAACAAAATTTAAAAAAAAAAAACCCATTAAAATCCATTCATATTTTTAAAAAAAATTATATTACACACAGACAAACAGAAAAACAAACCAGAGCCTGTAAACACATAACGTCCTTGGTGGAGGTAATAACCTTAGCAACAATCCCATAGTTTAATCACTTGAGTGTTAGCTTAACTAGCATCTAATATCTGAGTCCTCATAATGTATTTCTACCTGCCTCAGTTACAGCTACACAAGTAATCAAAAAGAGCGAGCAACCAAGAAAAGCGATTATTTGATCTACAGGAATTTCCCATGTTATCTCAATGTAGATAACTCCTCCTCTTCTCCCAGCTCAGATTTTTTTGTTTTTGTTTTGTTTTGACCCTTGACTCAGCTGTGGGTCATGTTGGTTCAGACTTTCTCATCAGTACTGTTTTTCAAAGACGCAGCTGTTTTCAGAGAGAAGTATCAAACTTGCCAAATAGCAAACAGACACAATTAGTGACTGGCTGGTGAACAGAATGGAGTATTTAGCTCTCAAAATGCCAGATATTTTCTTCAGGAGTTGGTGGGGACTAAAACAGATGGCCAGAAACATGAGGTCCAGTTGATATACGAACTTTAAAGTGTCACAAGTGTCAGTATTTTGTTGCTCCCCAGTGGCCAAAAAAGAATCAGTGAAGAAGGTAAATGTACAGTAATGTTGCAACTGAAATGTGTTGACTCTCAACTCAATTACCTTACAGCCAACAGAGGCTCCACTTCCTTCCAAGCCCCCTCGGAAGCGTCATCCAAGCTTTGACCTTCAGGCTCTCCTAGCTCCCCGCAGAGGTACAGCCACCCCCAAATCTGCCGAATCCCCAGTGGGTGGTGCGAGCCGTAGTTCCCCGATGTCTTGGCTGGGCCGACGGGCATTAGCCGACCCGGTCATTACTACTAGCATGGCTGCAGCTATCCCAGGATGGGGCGGTGGCGGAGGTGGTGGCAGCAGTAGTGGAGGAGGCGGAGGGGTGTTGATCCGAGGAGTGGAGGTCAGCAGCAAGGAGGTGGTGGACCACACGGGGTCACCCCGGCAACATGTTCTGCTAGGGAGGACTGACAGGGAGGCGGGGACAGATAGGGCTGGTTCAACTGCACAGAGGTGTGTGATTGTGTTTATTTTTCTATTTTTGTTAAATGTCTGTCTCTTTGTGTATACTGGATTTTGCTTGCAAGAAAATAATTAGAAGCAAATCTAAAATGGCTCGGAGCTCCAAAACAGATCGAACATAATAATTTACATTAAGAACAGAACAGGCTCAGATGAAAGAGAAAGTGATACATAGTTTTTGGGGTAATTTAAGTCCAACTGAAGGCTCTTTCTCTTCGATTTTATCAGTCAGGATGCAATCTTAGATAATTTTTTCATTACTAGCTCTTTGATCTCAATCCATTGCTAACCGCTATCTTTGCTCTCATTTCCTTTTGCCTCCCACTGCTCCAGTTTCTTCCATGTTTGTTTCTCTTTTGCAAATTTGCTCATATATCTTATGTCTATCCCCTTGTTTCATCCCATTCCCACTGCAGTAAGCTGTACCTCCTCTGGTGTAGGATGCTGAGTTCGGAAAGGCAATATGTGACTGTCCTGAAGGGGGTCGAAGAGACATACCTCCCCTTACTGGAGCTCTCGGACACCCCAGCTTCAATCAGGGGGAAGGCAGACTCACTGTTTCCCAACTGGGCCAGCCTCAGCACCTTTCACTCGCAGAACCTACTCCCTGCCATGGAGGGCGCTCTGGTACAAAGCTTGTTGCAACAGGACTGCTTCAGCAAATATGTAAGTTCAGAAATGTCAGGTATATGGTAAAATACAATAATTCTATCTGTGTAGCCATCATTACTTTTTATAATTAATCAATTTTACATATAAAATTTATGAATATTGAGGAATAGACTTAAAAGCAGACTACCAGTCATTTTCAAGACTCTAGTTAATGGAAAATAGTCATTTGTGACCTTTTTCTCACTTTTGACTTGCTTCAGCAGAAACCTGGATACCCAAAAAGCACATATTAGCCAAACTATCAATAATTACATACAGTAAAAATGTTTTCTTTAATTATTTAATATCCAAAATATGTATGCAGTACATGTAGCCTTTAGGAGTATGGTCTAAAAAATTACCTTCCCCTTTGCCTAATCGTGTTTCCTTGACCTTGGTGGAAAACATCATGAGATCAAGGAAAGGTGGGAGGAGAATTTTTAAGAACTTGGGAAAACCCAGATGTCTGTCATATTAAAACTAAAATGTACCTTCAGCTGCTCCATTATATTTTCCCCATGGGGTCGTCACATGTCCTCACCTAGAATCAAACCAGAGACCTTTCTCTTGTAAGGCAAATGTGTAAACCACTACACGTTCTTACTGTGTTGTTTCATGCAGGGCATATAAAGGAGAATCATCGGTGAAAAATATCATTTCATTACCATGGTTGGAATTTTAAAGAAAAAGGAACATAAAGCCTATGAAAAATGGCATTTTGTTATTTTTTTTCCTGCTAGAGAGATGATCCAGTGTAACTACTTTCCTTCTTCTTGTTCAGATCATAGTAAAATTCAATCTATCTATCTATCTATCTATCTATCTATCTATCTATCTATCTATCTATCTATCTATCTACCTGTCTACCTATTGGACAAAACTGATTTTATTATTGCAGCATTATGTCCATAGCTGGTTTGGATTTAATAGCCTGTTATTGAAAATTCAAACTATATCAGCAGGTTATAAAAATGGAAATTAAAATTATTTTTAAAATGTACATGATCTGTCACTTTTCAGTTTTGTACAGTGGGTCTTTTTCATGATTGTTCACATGGTTCATCTATGATTTATGTGATTTCCTTACATAAAGGATGGTCCAGTGTATCCTCTTTTAAAGAAGCTAATAAAGGAAGCAGTGAAGCAACCATTCCTTACAATTTAGACAGTTCAAAGAGCTTTTATGCCTGTCACTTAGATACTTCTGGGTGTCTTCCCTCAGTTAGGAACCTTCTTTAGCAAAATTGACTGAATGCAGATCTGAAAAGTAAACAGAAGTACCTTAAACTTGCATTCTTTCTAATGACCTGCAAGGGGCAAGTCCTCTTGTTGCATAAAGATATCCAGTTGTATAAAAGTCTGTGAGAAAACGACCTTACTTCTCACTTGATTTATGAGCTCAGTGAACTTTTTTCTAATGAGTTACTGGTCTCAATAGCTAGTTTCAAGCTTTAATGAATACTTTTTGTAAATTATGGTGTCATTTAGAGTGAAATATAACTCAGGGTGTGCTTTAGTGTGTGACTAAATGCACTAAAGCATACCCTGACCAGTCACTACTGTATGAGCTTGCAGTCCTCATTTTCACAGACAGATACAGCTCTTGCTAACAATGTCCAATTTCAGAGAAAACAAAATGGCAATGGCCAGAGTGCTCAACTTGAGGTAGCCACAAACCAATGTGCGGTGCCACAATGGCTGCATCCATTTTTAAAATCGATATACTCCGTGTATTATTCACTTAAGGAGCTCAATTTGAATGAAAAATTATGTATTCTTTGATATTCAAAAGGTTTTATTAAAATTTGACTGGAAATGATAACATAAATGTGTTTTGAGTCAAAGCTCAAGAATTCTCAAGCTTCATGGCAGTAGATGAGACTTACAGTTGTTACAGATTAGTTAGAAGTAGCTCAAAATTGCTTCAAAAATTATTTTAAATCTTTAATTGTTACTCATTTATTATGACTGATCAGAATAAAGCCCACTTTAACTCCCTCTGTATTCTTTCATTTCTTTCTTCCACATGTCTATCTCATCTGCCATCACACAGCGCGACCAGTTTCTGCAGTATTCCCAGTACATCAGGACCAAACCAGAACTGGATTCCCCACTCGTCACACAGGCCACTGACTTCTTTAAGGTAGGACTCATCGTGTTTCTCCTCTCTGCTTAAATCATTAACTCTAAAAAAATAAGCTTGTTCCCACAGAGATTTTAGTAAGAGAATTTCAGTCTTAAGAGTTTAACCAGTTCATGTTAGTAAACATAATTTCAAAGAGGGTCTCTTACTGATGAGCCTTTACTCTAATATGAGTGTTAGGATCATAAATGTTTTATTTGGTACTTTTCTTTTTAGGGAAGATTTGTTTCACAATGTGAGAACATTATTATGAGTAATTTTTGAGCACATCACAGGCTCAAACCCATTAAAGATGCTTTATTTGTCAGTGGTGGCAATTATAAATGAGCAGTATACAGTAAAGTTAATTACAAGTTTAATGCACACTAGAAAAGCCAATTAAAGGTGGATTATAGAGAAAGTAATTTGAGCTCCCGAGCTACAATTAGCAAAAACTAATACATGGACAGCATCATGAGATTATTATGAGGACTTTATGTAGGGAGATCAAAGTGCTTAAAATGTCTGTGGCTATGCTGAAGTTGAGCAGTTCCTTAAAGGAACATGTCTAATGAATCACCACCAGGAGGCAGCATGTGCTCAGGTCACATTTGGTAGCAGCTTGACAGCATTGTGGATTATGACTATGGATTTATAGTTTATGGTTATCATGATGGCAATGGATGCTAAACTGGTGCTCAGGCTGACTGATGATAGGCAACAAGACAAATAGGACTGATCACACACCTCAGTTTCAACTCTCAAATATACAATATAGCAGGCTAAGTTAATTGTGGTTTTAAACTGCTCTTTGAAGATACATTATAGATTGCATAGCTATTTGCTTTTCATGATTATTATTTTATTATTATTATTATTATTTAAGTTATATTTGAAGCGAACCAGTAAATATATACTTTAGATGTATTTTTTGTGTTTTGGGCAAATAGCTCTTTTAGTTTACCATGATATATTTGGGACATGCACAATCAAGACAGCTATTGTTTTGGTCTCAAAATATAAAAGTTTCAAGGACTCATTTTAAAGCCATAATTGATGCTTTAACATGTTTCTTCCACTTTCTTTCCATCCAACAATCAAGAATTAGCTACTTGCGCTGTTTTTGTCTTCACTATTATAACAATCCTCACCACGTAAAATGTTTGGTGTAAGTCCTGATCACTTTCTTTCAAATATCAAGGTAGGGCATGTGCCTTTTCTGGAATCAGAATCAAAAACTAATTCCAGCTGAGAACTGGTTCCAACTTGTCAAGTCAGTCGAAGCCATATGCCTCTAAGCTTATCAGTTTAAATTTATAATGTTTTTCTGTCTGTGGAATTTTTTTTTAAGTTTTTTCCCTTTTACTGTATTCAGACTGGAAAACTTGCATGAAAACTTGTTTCCCCCCCTAAAGAAACTCTGAGTAGGTGACCTGATCTCTTGTTTGGGATTCATGGGACATGAAAGGTCTATGTTGAGGAGAATGAAGTATAATGTGCAGAGAAGCCAAATGTAATGCCCACATATGAGGATGCAGGATCAATAGAGAAGTGGGTGTATAAACAGAATCATTAATCATTAGAGGTATCAGTTAAATATTATCAATATCCATCTCTTGACCTCTGTGGGGGCCAAGCTCCCTGACTGCCCTTCTAGTTTTAAAGAAGAATGCAAATCATCACAAACTCTATGTCAAGAAACTCCTGTTGCAATGTCTATAAACCACTGATTTCTGTGTTTTCATATACACATATACATTCGAATTTGAGACATAAGAAACAATTTGGAAGAGACAAAACTGTTTCTCAGTGTTCCTCATTTTTGTGTAGGAAATTAAATGTTCTAAAAATTCTCTGTTTAGAGAAAAAATAAACACATGCACACATCTAAGATCATTTTTAAGCCTTTTCCCTGTATTTGTATTTCATGATGGTAAATGCGTCTTTGTTAGTAAGCATAAGCTATCTTCACATATGAACTCTAAACTTTGATCAGAAGAATCACATCTTGATACTGTCTAAAGTTGCCCTTTCTAACATGAAGGACACAACAGGATACAGTCCAATTTACATGTGTTCTCACTACTCTGTTTGGTTAAGGCAATGGTGCTGCCTATATAGAATGGGCAGAAATCTGGACACATGATGTCTATTAATGATAGCTAGTAAGTGCGTGTGTGAAAACTTGGTTTTTCTCTTTGTATTTTAGTGCATTTTTTATGTGTATTTTTCCTTGAATGTGGTAAATAGTAAATTATTGCTGTGACAGCCATCGTATGGAAGTTGTTCTTAATGTGATGGAGAAACACCAGCAAAGTTTATAACACTACCTTTTTATTTCTCTCTCCTCTCCCCCAGTCAAAACTCCCCCAAGCTTCCCCCCTCTCCCCTCTGGCTTTCCCTCACTGTCTTCAGGCTCCCATTCAGAGGCTGGAGCAGTACTGTGAGGCCCTTGAGGAGCTGGGAGGGATAAACCCTGCCTCAGACTCCGCCCTCTCTATCCTGAGACATGCCCAGCGGCATGGCGAGGACCTCAGGGCCAGTGACCTCATCGTCGGATGTCCGGTGAGAATGCGTGTCCCAGTTTATGATTCTGCAACTGTCAAGTCCCACTTTCTTTTCTTAGAGGGAAGGAAACTAAATCATCTTGAGGAGGTCAGACCAGTGGAAATGATGAAATTGTTTTTACTTGTGTATATTTTATTTAATTGTATTACAAAAGAAAATAAAAAGAAATTGAATTTTTATTTATTCTTCACATAAAAAGTAGAAACGCAGTTTACATTAATTATCTTTAAAATATAGATTAAAGGAATTGTGTATATACATAAATAGAAGCTCATTTGCATTTTTTGGTACAAGAAGATGATAAGATGCTTGTTCATTAAAGGAAAACAGAAGAGTTTTTGTTAACTACAGTCTTAAAGTCTTATATTTACAGAAACAAACAGGATGACATTTGAATGTAAGAGTATGTAAACTTCAAATAAAAATATGGCAGCAGTCAGCATCCCTTTAGCCAAATGAAACTCTGCAGTTCCCTACAATGCCCGGCTACTTCATTAGATATACCTGTTCAACTGCTCATTGACACAAATATCTGATCAGCAAATCACATGGAAGCAACTCACTGCATTTAGGAATGTAGACATGGTCCAGATCACCTGCTGAAGTTCAAACTGAGCATCAGAATGGGGAAGAAAGGTGATTTAAGTGATGTTGAGCGTGACGTGGATGTTAGTGCCAGACAGGCATATCTGAGTATTTCACATCTTCTGGGATTTTCTCACACAACTATTTCTAGGGTTTACAGAGAAGGGTCCAAAACAAAAGAAAAGCAGTAAGCAGGAGTTCTCTGGGCAAAAAAGCCTTGTTGTGACAGTGTGCCAGTCTTGTAATGGCTGCTTTCAGGAGGATAACACAGCATGTCACAAAACTCAAATCATCTCAAACTGGTTTCTTGAATATAACAATAAATTCACTGTACCCAAATGACCTCCACAGTCACCAGATCTCAATAAAATCTCCAATAGAGCACCTTTGGGATGTGGTGGAACAGGGGATTCTTATCGTGTATATGCAGCCAACAAATCTACAGCAACTGTGCGATGCTATCATATCAATATGGACCAAAATCTCTGAAGAATGTTTCCAGCATATTGTTGAATCTATGCCACAAAGAATCAATGCAGTTCTGAAAGCAAAAGTGAGTCCAACCCGGTACTAGTAAAGTATATATAATGAAGTGGCCAGTGAGTGTACATTTAATGTTTAATGTTTTGGGACCTCTCAGCCCCTTCTCTCTATATATATACAGAGATCCCAAGGCATGAGAGTAGGAGCAGCATCTCTGGTACAGAACAGAGCAGGCATCAGTTACAACAGACAGTGATTAAGACACTGCGTGAAAAGGAGTAATTGGGGTAGAGTTGGGTTACAAAGCAGCTTGAAAAGGCAGCAGCACCTCTAAGGCTAAAGCTAGAACGCACTGTATATGAGATTTGCCATTAGGAGGCATAGAAGGTTAGAGTTAGCTGAGCCATCAGTTGATGTGGGTTGGCACTGATATCAGCTGTTATCATCTCAACTTTAGTGCAGTGTGAGCTTGACTGCATGGCCTGGTTGAACTAACACTGTTCCCAAGTGTGAAAATCTGAATTTAAAACTGTACTTTTTAAAAAGTTTTGTTTAATCCCTCTAAGTTGCTACTTCTGAGAGCACACAAATGGAGGGAAGTGGCAACATAAGGACAGTAAGTGGGAGGAAAGATTGTGTTCTCTCAGACAGACCACTGGGAATAAACATTTAGAAAAGCAGCTCTAAGCTTTATCACAAAGTCAGAAAACACCACATCCTCTTGCCCTGTACTGCTGTACTCTGACACAGCAGTATCATTTAGAGGTAGTCGTGACAAATGTTTGACTCCCACACGCACACGTAAACACACCTCCTCTCATCTCCTCCCGCCCTTTGGAACGAGGGGAAAGATTACGGCAGCGCAAACACTCCCATTGAGCTACTTCAAAATTGCGCTGCAAAAGCTCTCCAAGTAAAAATGATTGTAAGTGCAGGTGTGTATGTGTGTTTGGGTGGGTGTAGATGTGGGTGTTCATAAACTGTGTGGAGCATCACTTATATCATGACCCACACATTTCTAGAGGTTTAAATTTATTGCCCATGTGGTTACAGTTGAGAAATCGTTTTTGTTGCCTTGTTTGCTGTTTATCTGTGTCTTTGCATATCCAGCATTGAGTTCTAAAGGAGCATTATGCAATTTTTGGCTATTATGAGCTTTTGAAATGACTTGCAACAGCATCTCAAAGTTGCAACCCTGTAATTGACATGAACAATAAAGTCACTTTTTTTTAACAAAAGATGTGACTCAGCTGGCCAATTAGAGCAAAGTTCCAACAGAAAGAAGCATCCATGTGAAGAATATGTCACCATGCAAGGCACTGTAATAATAATGCTCCTTTGTCCTTTTCTGTATTGAATAGAGAATAAAGCTTTTCAATCTTTGTAGTTGAAATGTCTTGCAACTCCAAACGGAAAATTAGAGTAGGTGCAAGAGGGAGGGTTTTTGACTTTGTAATATGAGGACCGTTTAATTTGTAACTCTTCGTTTTTGTTCTACAGAACCGCAAAATCATCCTTGTGTTTCTCCTCTGAGCAAGTGAAAAAAATTCCGATAGGTCTGAGAATATTTCACTTGTTCTTGTTGCTCAAAAACAAATTGTTCTATTAAGTCTCAGACACAGTGATCTTCTTCTGTTTTTTTTTTTTAACCATCTGTTTCAAGATAATTACTCAACCACGTGAAACAAGACTGGGACCTGGCAGAGAAAACACAATTCTAAAGTTCAAGTCTAAATTTCCTCTTAAGACAGAAATTAAGATGGTATCTTTTGCTGAGGGCCCTGAGCCTGGGCCTAAGGCCAAGACAGGTGTGTCCTAATGTGTGTGTGTGTGTGTGTGTGTGTGCGCATTGTGTAATTTTAGATCCCTGTGACGGAGCGTGGGGAGCTGGTGCGGCAGGGTGAATTGACGGTGTGTGGAGGAACTCGGAGGAAGCGGGCGGGCGTGAGGAACGTTTTCCTCTATCAGCATGTCATAATCTTCACCAAACAGAAGAGTCCTGGTCCGGGACGCACCGCCTACAGCTACAAACAGAGCATCAAGGTACACAGCTGCCACACACATGCACACACTGCTGCTCTCTTTATAATTTTTCTTCTCTCTCCATCTCAAGCACTCTGTGCTTGAAGAGTTATGTATAAAATTTGCTTTCTGTATTGATTCAATTGAAAGCAAGCTAAATTTGAAGTGCTTACATCTCCAAAGTCCCAACATGTAAAACATTTTCAGTTTTTTGGCACTGCTTTTTTTCTCTTTCAGCTCAAGTTTTTTGCTATAGACACTTTTTAACTCGAGATCAAATTTTTAGCCAACATCTGATTCATGTGATTCATGTGCAAACACAAATGACCAACACAGACTGAGGGAGCATAAAGCCTTCTTTAGCCAGTCAAATTCCCTCTACGAAGTCTATGTGCTCTCCAGATTTGCTCCTTAGAAAAATAGAGCAGGAAATTCTCAATTCCCAGTAACAAAGTGGATGTCATGTGTCCTGTCTCTACTGTGCACTGTTCTCATCTAAACCAAATGGAGTATTTCTAGAGTGTGAGTGTGTGTGAAGTGGGCTACCTCCTGATTCTTCTGACAGAGTCCCTGTGTGAAAACAGCTTACCATTCTTGTTGATTTTAACATTACTGTTCACCTCTTCCTGCAGACGAGTGAGATGGGTCTGACTCAGAGCGTTGGTGAGGAGGGAGTGAAGTTCGAGGTTTGGGTCCGACAGGCTCCAAGGACCAGAGACTGCATCACCCTGCAAGGGCGCGACAGGGAAGACAGAGAGGCCTGGGCTCACGACATTGCCCATCTGCTGTGGACACATGCCATCAATAACACAGGTACAGCGTCAACTCAGTACTCCTTCAGCAACTTAATATTCACATAAAATCTAAATGGAACTCCATGTGTTCAGATAATTAAGGTGAAGTATGGTAATTTCCACTTTAATGTGAATCTCTCCCAAGAACTGTCAAGTTAAGTTGTAATGTAGGCTCCACAGGAGGAATTAAAAAAAAAAAGAAAAAGATATTTCTGGTTTTGCTGTATTGATTTTGATCCTTAAACTGCACTTTGTGTCAGGTTGTCAGATCAGTTGAAACAGAATATAGTATCCTGATCTTATTTAGCTTTCTGGGCATGATTCCAGCATACACTTGATATAAGGAAGGGAAATACTCTCAACATGTGTCCCCTTCAGAGTTAAATGGTAAAAATTGTTATCCTGAATTACCACCTCTCTTATGTGGTCAAGATTATCTCAAGAAAATGAAGGGGGGTACTTTATAGTACTGTGCAAAAGTCTAGAGCCACCCCTAATTTCTTTATATTTTGCTTTGGTGAAGCAGCCTTTCTTATATTTTAAAGTGGTCTTGAGCAGTAGTTCTCCAGGCTTTGTGAAGGTCTTTCAAAGTTCATCTTTAGACACTGGACATTCATTTTCAGCCCAGTCCTTTTATATGACCATTTTCAGAGGATTTTTTTCTTTTGTTAAGCCACTTAACACTGACTAGTGAATCATTTAGGCATAAAAAGGCATCCCACACAAACACATAACAGACAGTTTAGCAAAAAACTAATTTTAAATTGCATCTTTAGGCACTTTGTTACTGGCATTCTATCACAAAAGCACATATTTTGTTCCCATTTTTTTAGCTGACTACAAAAATGCCAAAGATAGTACAGTTTGACAGGCATGAAACATGTATTTTTGCACCAACAAGGTGATTCCCAAAAAGCTATTAATCTAAAACTATCTTGGCATTATGTGCATTGTGTCTTTAAAGAATTTGTGGAAACTGAACACGTGGAGGCAGTTGAACAGTATCTGATAGTCAGTGACAATGGGTCTTATGGAATGTAATTTTGGCTGCTCCCTTGTATTTTCTCCTAATAATGGATGCCCTTCCTGACACAACCCTCCATGGTCTGTGACTCTGCCTGGAATTAAAGCGGGGACCTTTGCTTCTAAGGCACATGTATAAACCACTACGCTACGGGGACACTAACAGGAGTGATGAATCCAAATTTTAAAGTTTTGGTTCAAATCAAAAATAAACTGGAACAGAACACAGCCAACACGCAAAGAAGAGCTTTGGAACGTCCTTCAAAAAAGCCTGGAGAACCATTCCCAGGGACTACTTAAAGAAATTACAAGAAAGCTTGATTAAGAGAGTTCAGGCTGTGTTGAAGAATAAAGGTGGTCAAACAAAATATTGACTTTCAAGTGTGTTAGAATTGTACCAATTCAGTTTTGGCCTTTTGTATGTTATTTCCATTTATGTTTGCACATTTCAATAAATAATTATTTCCAATTTTCCTAGCAAAAGAAATGAGGGGGGCCTCAAGAATTTTGCACAGTACTGTTGTTTAGTCTCTTAATTGCCTTTCCCATGAGCAAAGAACATGTAAAAATATCAACACCAATCCAATTCGTTGTTTGATTTCCCAAAAACAAGAAATTGCTGACTGTCACATGTCTCCCTTTATCTATAAACCCCTGCATCTCAGCAGTTGGCTTAGATTACATCATTACACTGGCTACGTTGCTCTGCAGCTTCCTGTTCAAGCTGTTCAAATGGGATTGTTCACACAAACAATATATTCTGAGCTGCACCTGTTTTAATGATGTCAATAAAGCTGATACTATTCTGCAACTTTGGTTTAGATATCAGTTATATAAAAATATTAAATTCATAAAAGTTAATTTTTCATAAGGCTCTTTTCCTTTTTTTGTTCTCCCAGAGTTGTGTTTGAAGGAGTCACTCTGTATGGGAGTTTCCAGTAAGCTTCTGCTGGATGCTACAGGGACTCCAGGATCAGAACTGGACTCCATCTACAGTCTCAGTGACAGAGGTAGGTTTGGGAATGAATACATCTTTAGCTTTTGGGGTGCCTTAGACATAAGCAGCACTCTACAACACATAAAAGGGTACAAAAAGAATGTAGTATGATAATATAATATATTTTGATTTCCTAAAATAATTCTATCCTTTGTCATGAAACTGAACTTATCTGCAGGTAGATCTCTAACCCATATCAAGGAAATTCAAAACCATTTTTCAGTACAAACCAGAGCCTCGGGATCTTGCCCGGTTTTATGTGACCAGATTGGATTACTGGATTGTTCAGATTTGCTTTCTGAGCTGAAAGTGATGTGGCCCTGAGATTACAGATAGAATAGAAAACGGGTCCTGGGTGTATCTCCCCATGTGACAAGGTAATAATGTGGTACACGTTTTTTTTTTTTTTTTTTTTTTTTTCCTTCCGCCC
>VUQH01021104.1:7036-24691 GCA_015106775.1 Etroplus canarensis | reverse complement strand
GTGAGGGGAGGATGGAGCGGGAGATTGACAGACGGATTGGGGCAGCGTCTGCAGTGATGCGGACGTTGTACTGATCTGTCGTGGTGAAGAGGGAGCTGAGCTTGAAGGCAAAGCTTTCGATTTACCAGTCTATCTACGTTCCTACCCTCATCTATGGTCATGAACTTTGGGTAATGACCGAAAGAATGAGATCGCGAATACAAGCGGCTGAAATGAGCTTTCTTCGCAGGTTGCTGGGCTCACCCTTAGAGACAGGGTGAGGAACTCAGTCATTCAGGAGCAGCTCAGAGTAGAGCCACTGCTCCTCCACATCGAAAGGAGCCAGTTGAGGTGGTTCGGGCATCTGATTAGGATGCCCCCTGGACGCTTCTCACTGGAGGCCACTGGAGTGGCATAAGATTTCAGATCTAAATCACAACAATGATGAAAACTGTACTTTCCATGTTATTGTACAGTTGGTAAATTAACACTTATCAGGAAATAATCTATTACAAAAAGTACTACATGTGGGCTCACTGGTGAACAAACATCTTTAAATGTCCACAGGAAAAGATGGAAAAAAACAGCTGCTTTATTTATCTGAAACAATTAGTGTAAAACATTAAAAACCATAATATCTTTTCAAAATGGGATTTTTCTGGCATCGTGCTCTTACACAAACAAGATTGGGAGATTATGAGCCACAGAGATGCAGACTAATCGCTGGATTTGTTGTGGTAAATGCCTGAAAATCCTGGGATTTTCCAGTGTGGTTTAGTCTTAAATCCACTATACATAGTAGTATGCAGTAGTTTCATATTTTGCTTTATGACCTCTTGCCTCTACAAGTTTTTGACAGCCTGGGGCAATATCCTTAATGAAAAGTCTCCAAATATCCTTAGAGCTCATTAAGGTATGTTACTCTCAACATTATCAGGGATAGAGATTTGTAATTTTTAAATAATAGGAATAATGGGCAGGGAAAAAGCACAATCTCTGCTTGAAAGTTATTTTGAGATCTTTTCCATACACTAGACTTACATGTATGTTTAATGTTTTACAGAGAATTATTGTGAGTTTTGGTGAAGTTTTGACCTCACTCTATGCACATAGATATAAATATGAGGGAAGGATGAAGGGAAAACCTATTCTGAGGCTTTTTTTGAAAAAAAATTCCAAGCCTAACTCAGAGCATGCCCAGTTTATAGCATAAACAGTCCCAAACCACTTAAGACTCTAAGTCTTCCACTGTTTCAGATGAACTTATGGTCTCATGGTGCAGACCAATTCTCAGAGTGCTCTGCTAACTGCTTTTGAATGGTGACCCTTGGGAGCAAGTGAGAGGGGTGTCAAGGGAAAAGAGAGAAAGGAATATGGTGGAGGAAAAGGGGAGGGGGACCAAGATGGGAGATGAAACGACAGACGAGAGAAAAAAACAACAGACAAAACAACTGAAAGGAAGACTCAAGGGGGAGGTTAGAGGAGGGTCAGATGGGGGAATGAGGGTCATAGTTCTAAGCGCAGGGAACATGTTCTCTGAGGTAACAGTGTGGAACCACCCAGGGCCTTGTAATAGTTAAATCATATCAATTAACCATGGGACATGAGGGGATTAGAGGTTAATCTCTCCCTTGAGAGGGAAGAACAGTAAATTAGAAAGGAAAGAAAGGGGAGGAAAGGAAGAGATCATAAATGTACTTGTTAAAAGAGAAATGGCTGGCATTAGAATGGAAAGCAACCACATTTTACATAAATAAAGGAATGACTTCTTGTTTGCTTATGTTATCAATTATGGTGTGACAAATTCATTTACGGAAAATGAGCAGTGTAACACCACATTTGCATTTTGTTACCAGCACTGAGTGGACCAGAAGTGGCATTTAGGGATTAAAATCAACACAAAACAGGAGATAATCCTGCAGCTCGGCCACACCCGCCTGGGAACTGATTTATGCCATTTTCATTTTGGATGAAGACTTGCAAGGGGGTCCAGTATTTTACCACCTTCCCTCCAAACCCTCATTTACCCCACCTCAAACTCCCTTTCAGATTTAGAAATATTAAATTTGATTGAAAATGAACTCACATGCAGGAAGAGTTGGTCTATGGGGTTTGCGGGATCTATATTTGGGGGGATTGGAGGACTGAGCTTTGGGGGTTTGAGAAAGAAGAGAGGAGCCCCTCTTTCTTTGGTGTAAATGCAAAAATGGCTGAAGCGGGTAATGGAGCTGTGAGGTAAGAGGATTAAGATCAGCAATGGGTCAGGACTGATAGGAAAGTATGGGCTGATTGGAGGACAAAAGGATGAGTAGAAAAAAGGAAAGAAAGAGGCTGAGAGAAAGCAAAGAGTAAATTGGACAGAGACATGTAATTTGGGGAGAAAAGATTTGAAATGGAGAAGGGAGAAACTTTCCTTGTCATCCACTCTCTTCCACAGTCCAAAGTCACTTGCTTCAGTCTCATAAGTGATCATAAGGGATCTGTGTGTGCCCCTGACAGGGAGCAGCAGGATAATGCTCAACCTGATACTTGAATTGGCTGTGGAGACAGCCAGGGGCCAAAGGTAGTTTTTTCTGCCAAGGGAAGAGCTTGACGCTTGCACGAAGGCACGAGCATGCTGAGATCTTTCAAAATTTAGGATTCAAGAAGCTGCAGAGTCAAGTTTTCTAAACAATAGAGTAGGATGAGGGTGAAGTCTGCATACAGAGCAAGAATTCAGATAATAAATGTCTTTCATGGATGATTTTAGAAATATTATTTCCATTGCATGTTGACAAAAAACAAAAATTCCCCAACTCATTTTTAAAGAAGCTGTGAAGCATTTTAGAAGATATGCTTAAAAAGACTAATCAATAAATATGAATCTAGATCCATAGGAGATTTTATCTCAGTATGAAATCTGTATGAGAAAAAGCCAACCTAGACTTGTCAAAAATGTATAAAGTCAGGCTGAAATCTACAAATTTACATCCTGTATCCTGTTGGTTCAAAACTGAATGAAAAAGGTGAGTTTTACACTTTTGTTTTTGCGCAGATTAAACACATCCAGTATTACAGCTTGTGCATAAAAGCAGAATTTACCATAACTCTACTAATTACAATAGCCACCCTTGCTATTCCCCCTGTTTCAAGCTTTTATACCAATCTCAGCTAACATCGCCAGGCTCTAGATTCATATGAGTGTTAGTTATTCTCCCCATCTAATACTTGCTAAGAAAGTGAACGGCTATGACAGCAAAATGTTCAGAAAATGTATATCAGCAGACTGAAAACTGCATTAAAACTTGCAGTTAAATGGCTAAAGGTGTCTGAAATTTAAAAACTTCTTCCTCCTTTGTAAACCAAGTTGGAGCTGAACAACCAGACATCCACTGGGGCCAAGGACCCTCATCTAAATGTTTCCCTGACCAGTAGGTCTTCCCTTTAGCCAATTAGCTACCATCACAGGATCAGACTCAGCTCTTATTTGCCAGCCAAAGAGGCTCAGCTGCTCGACCCTGGCAGTAGCCTAATGGAGCAACGTTGCCTCCTCGCACCCCTCCCTGCCTCAGTCGCCCCGTCCCAAGTCTTAATTCATACACTTTGAAGTATCTTGGTCTGTGGTGAGGAGCCACTCAATCAATTACGAATGAAATAATCTCCTTATGAAATTTCGAGGTTTCCTCAAGTAGAGGAAGGGGGCAACGCAAGAAAAGATTATGGAAGCCAAATCAGTCTCTCAGCTGCGTCTAAAGTGACAGGGGGAGAATCAGCTGAGAGGATGCTGGGAAATTAAATAAGAAAAAAAAAAGATTATGTATAAGTGTGTCACCTCCGAACACTGCTGTGAAATCTCTAACCTGATCCATGAGGAGTGGAGGAGCGGGAATGGATTATTGCAAGCTGTGTTTAAAAAAAGACCCATGATTGCTTAAAAAAGCCTCTTTACTTACCGCTAAGAGAAAGCAGGTTGCACGAATGTGACTGAAAAAACAAGCACAGACAAAGGGCGATAAGGTAAGGGGAGTGTCATCTTACTGAAAATCTGACTTTATCTGATAAACACAAAGATACTCCATGTGTAATTCAGAAAATAAGAATCAACATTATATACACAGCAAACTCATGTGAAAGTTCAAAAGTTCAAGTCTGACTATGTGGCAGCTGGTTTGTGGCAAGATGCAACCCTGGAGCTGAAAATTGAAGCCCACGAGGAGTTGCGGATGGCCACTCAACTGGACCTCTTGGCTGTGTTTGTGAGGTTGGTTCCTTTTGGAGCATTTTTAATGCAAATAACTGATGAAAAATTTGTTTGTGATGTTCTTAATTGCACTGACAGATGGTCAGTGAAGTCTCCATGTGCTGAGTCATAGAATCTAGCAACTTCTTAATCAAGCTACACTTTATGGACAACAGTACTGGGCAACCTCTAAATTACATCTACAGGATCTTTTATGATGTCCCATACTAAATCCATAAGCGCTGATATGCCGTTGGGCCCTCCTTTGCGGCTACAACAACTTCCACTCTTCTGGGAAGGCTTTCTACGAGAGTTTGGAGTTTCTGTGGGAACCTTTGCCTGTTTATCCAGAAGAGCACTTGTGGGGTCAGACACTAAGGTTGATTGAGAGGGCCTGGCTGGCAATTTCCATTCAAGTTCATCCCAAAGGTGTTGGATGAGGTTGAGGTCAGGGCTGTGTGTGGGCCATACAAGTTCTGTGGTATAGTTCTTATGTGTATTTTTTTTTTTTTCGTTTTTGAGTGCATAATGGTGAAATATTGTATGATTGTATTGTATTATTATATCAGACAGACTTAAATGAGTACGCCAACTTTTTCTGGATAGGGAATGTTGTTCTTGGTAACAGGGTAACACTTCCAGGGATAGTTGTGCTGTTCTTTTGATACAGGGCGGTGGGGCCAGATTTCAAATCTGCCAGATGTGTAATGAGGCATATAGATGGTTACACATACACACACACTGGAAAGGAACTGTATAAAAACTCTGAAGTCTGTAATACTGCTGACCATTTATCTGCAGAAAAAACTGTCACAAGGTCTTCTTTTGTAGTAAAGAAACATATTATAGAAAATAACTTCTCTCCAGATCCTTTTTTGCCACAACAGTTCTTCCACACCAAACTCATCCAACCATGCCTTTATGGCCCTTGCTTTGTGCACTTCGGCACAATCATGCTGGAACAGAAAAAAGGGCCTTCCATAAACTGTTCCCACAAAGTTGGAACCACAGAATTGTCCAAAATGTCTTGGTAAGCATTAAGATTTCCCTTCACTGGACCTATGAAGCCCAGGATGACCCCAGAAAAACAACACCATAGCATTATCCCTCCTTGAACAAATTTTACAGTTGGCACAATGCAGTCAGACAGGTAGCATTCTCCTGATATTTGGCAAACCCACACTGGTCCATCAGACAGCCAGGTAGAGAAGCATGATTCGTCATTCCACAGTACAATTTCCACTGCTCCTGAGTCCAGTGATGGCATGCTTTACACCGCTCTATCCAACATTCAAAATGTGCCATGAAAACCCATGCCATGAAGCTCCCAGTGTGCAGTTTTGGTGCCAACGTTAATGCCAGAGGAGGCTTGGAACTCGAGCCAGCAGAACACTGGTGACTTTTATGCATTATGTGTCACAGCATTCAGCGAAGCTGCCCTGTAAGTCTTCCTCTTTGCAGTAATGCCAGTTATAATTGATCATGTAATATTTATAGAGGAAGAAATCTGATGAACTGACTTGGTGCAATGGGGGCACCCAATTACAGTTGGTCTTTACAAACATTTGTGAAGACCAACTGCATGGCTAGGTGATTGATTTTATAAACCTGCACTAATAGGACTGAATGAAACACCCGAATTAATTGATTAAAATGTGTGGCCCAATACTTTTCTCCATGTAACGTAGCTGGCCGTCCACCCTTGTGTCATCTATGGTCACTTCTGGCCCTAAAGAAAAAACTGGTAACAGACAGCCTCAACCTCAAAACAGTCAGCCAATAAGCCTATGGATGATAACAATGAGGCTATAATTATCATTTATATACAGTCTATGGGTCGTATTTAATTTGATCAATAGTAAGTTAATTTGTGAATATGACAACATGCAATGCTGAAGCAAATGACATGACGTAGAAAGTATTTAATAATTTGTTTCTCACCGGTAAGCACTGTAATTCACAATAGCATCGTTTCTGTTTTATAATTTCTACTAATTTCTGTTTGTGTTTGAAAAAGCCAACCTCTGGACTTGTTTTATTGTGACTGTTCAAAAACCTGCTGTTTTTTTCTTATTTTTTTTAATTGATGAACCTTAACACGGTTAAAAGTGTTAGGCTCAATTAACTGCTTTGATGTGAAAATTGTAAAATCTCATCACTTACTGAAAGCTAGATAGCGCATTATTTTTTAAAAGCTTATCGTGATGAAACTTAAAACACAGTGCACGTGACATTTTATTTCTGATTTAAGTTTACACAAATTATGAGCTGATTTAAGGTAAAAGCTAGAGGAACAAGAGCCATTGTTGGATTATTGCAGTAGAAAGAACAAAACGTTTGGGAAGATCTCATCAGTTATTAACCCTTGTAGACTGTAGATGTTCATTGTGCAGTCACCAGATTTTTAAGGCTGAAGTTTTGCAGTTAGTATGCAGCCATTTCTCCCGCATTGCCAAGTTTTGTGAGTCAACATCAACAAATTCCCAAGCATCTGCAATAAGACAACAAGGCTTTTCTTCTCCCTCCTCCAGCCTCCTCAGCCCTCTCTCTCACCCTCATCAGTGTTGCTCACCCATCTTGCCTCAAGCCCTCCTGATTTTCTCCATGGCTGACTGTTGTTTCTGCTAATGCAAGCTCAGCCATCAGCACGCATTGATCGCGCCCCTTCATCCTCAGCGTCCCCTCTGTTATACCTGACTATGGCGACTAATTCCCCCGTTCTCACCCTTCTTCATCCCAGATTGAGAGGGTCGGAGGAAAAATCAATAACAGCGCCAAGTGGGACGGGGTCAGGGGTCAAAGAGGTCCTCGACAAGTATGTCAGGGGAAGGAAGGAGTGAGAGAGAGAAAATGTCTGCATGTGTGTGAGTACATGAGTGTGTGTTACATAAGGAGTGGTCAAGAGAAACAGTGACCAAAGGCCTCGTGGGTGCAAGTGTCAGGCTTGTCAAAGATCAAATTTATGAGCATTGATTGCAGTGGTGTGTGTGGGTGTGTGTGTAGGTGAGCGTGCGTAGGTGTGTGTGTGTGTGTGTGTGTGTGTGTGTGTATGACTGTGTGTGCATTGATGGTGATGAATGAGTTTTTTTGGATCATGGTGGAATCTGACAGGGGTGAGGAGTCATCATATAAAGCTCATTATGGCCAATGACACAAATGAATCCCATGAGACGTCACAGTAAAGGCCCTGCCATTTCTGTATCCGTCTCTCCGTCCGTCCATTTGTCCATCTAGCTTGAATAAAATGCCTGAGCTCAGCAGAAATATCCTATAATAACGATGTAAGTGTGCTTTCCTTACTGGAGTTGTTGAAGCAGCTGAGGATTTGCATGCAGAGGGTGGATACAGCATTTGCTTCTAACTGGGTTTCTGAGTCCACATGTGCACTAGAAAACAAGACAGAGACTTGTGTGTATAGTGTGTTGTGTGTGTTTTGAAGCCCAGTTAAACATGAAATCCTAAAGAGTCTGATTAAAAACGCTGGTTTAAGATTTGCATTTTATTAACTTGTTTGTTTCTCATCTCTCCTCCAGACTGTGACTGGCCTAGGTCTAGCTTGGACCCAAGAACTGCCAAACCAGTCCAAGCCTTTTTGGACTCCTTTTATCATCAAGTTCCTGGGGGAATGTGCCAAGTGTGGTACAAAGGAGGGGGAGATTTCTGTGATGTTTGAAGAATGTGTTGATTTTAAGCAGGTGCATTGGTTTGTACAGTGTTAACTTATTACGGTTGTCTTTTGAATGATAGGTTGAGCACTGCTATAAGTTCATTTTGTACTTAAAAATTGTGTATTTGTTATTTAATGCAGTGGGAGGAGCTACTGGCTATAAAGGCTGGTGTTGCATCTCCTCTAAAGGGGTGTTGTGTGTCAGGCCATGGCAGCTACACATTTTTAAGTTAGAGATTCTTATTTATCTTGCATTTTCCCTAGTTTATTTATTTTTCATAGCTTGAGTTTATTCAGTTTGATGAACTAATCTTCACTGTAAATATAGTGCACTAATAGACTGTTGTGAAGCAAAGCGGAATAAAAAAGATTGGACCTCCAGCTCGCACTGGGGTGGTTTGCAGCTGAGTGTGAGTCAGCGAGGGATGAGAATTATCACCTCCAAGTCTAAAACCATAGTTCATAGCTGGAAAAGGGTGGAGTACCCACTCTGGGTCAGGGAGGAGTTACTGCCTCGAGTGGAGGAGTTGAAGAATCTCAGGGTCTTTTTCAAGAGTGAGGGGAAAGTACAGTGGGAGACTGACAGATGGATTGGTGCAGCATCTGCAGTGATGTGGATGCTGTACCAGTCTTTCGTGGTGAAGATAGAGCTGAGTGTGGAAGCAAGGTTGGTGATTTATTGGCCATTCTATGTTCCTACTCTCACTTGTGGTCATGAGCTTTGAGTGGTGACTGAAAGGATGAGGCTGTGGATACAAACAAGCAAAATGAGTGGCCGCTGAAAAGTGTCTGGGCTTTCTCTTAGAGATAGGGTGAGAAGCTCAGTCATCGGGGTAGAGTAAAGCTGTTACTCCTTCACACTGAAAGGAGCCAGCTAAGGTGGTTTGGACACATGACCAAACTGCCTTTCATGCACCTCCTAGGTAAGGTGTTCTTGGCATGTCCTAAGGAGGAGACCCCAGGGCAGACCCAGGACACACTGGAGGGATCATATCTCTCTGCTGGCTTGGGAACACCTTGATGTCCACCCAGAAGAGCTGAAGGAGGTGGCTGGGGGTAGAGGAGTCTAGGAGTATCTGCTCAGACTGCCTTTGTGGCTTGAACCCTATTAAGTGGTGGATGGTTAGACGGACTTCAAACTGTCAAAAAGTCTTTTATTTCTGCCTCCACCACTCATGCAGGATTTGTAATACTAGGGTGGTGTCCATCTGCGTTGGTATTTGCCTACATAGAGCCAACGCAGAGGGGAATGCAACTGATGCATGTAGATGTGCAGTGCTCCAAAAAGCCAACTATGTGTAGCTCGATGCAGACAATGCCGTGGGTCAGTTGAATGCTGATTGGTTGAAAAGTAGTCTGGGACTGAAGGGAGCAATGGTGGAGTTCCCAATGTAGAGAGAGAACCATACAAAAACAGCATGAAAAGCATGGAGAGTAGCTGCAGAAGATATTTGACATTGTTTAAAACACTCTGCTCTTTGTTTAACGCCAGTCTTTGGTGGGGCAGGCTGAAGGACCAACAAAGTGCCTTGCATCCATCCACCACTTAACTGGTAGCCTGCAGACTGGTTATTTGTGACAGGAAACAACATGTAACCGATAGTCCGAAAGCTGTGCGTAGGCTCTATGAAAGACCAGTGTCGCTACACTGGTCCACACTGTAAACGAGCCTTCAGCCATCCCTCACAGGACATTTTGGAAATATTATTTTCTTTGCCTTAAGTTAGGACAGCGGACTGAGCTATGTACCATGCATCTGCCCATTAATCTTGAAGTTGAGGGCAGAAGACCATTACCTTAGCTCATTTCACAGACTGTATATAAAAATGGATATAACCTCTGAGTTTAGAAAGTACCTTGAAATGACATTCTTTCTAATGGTCAGCAGAGGGTGACTCCTCTGATAACAGAAGTCTGCGAGAAAATGACTGTATGTCACATTTATTTTATGACCTTAGTAAACACTTTCTTGAAGAGTTTATGGTCTGAATTGTTAGTTTAAAGTCTTAGGTACAACTTTGGGTTGTGGCTGTCTTGTGATTGAAAAGTCTGGATGCTGTATGACCATACAATATCCTTAGTTACAACCTTTGCTCTTATATCTTTCTTTCAAAATGCCATACTCAAGGCTTCCAAACTGGTAGCTCACAGACCAAAGTTTTACAAAAGCAAACCACAAACCAACAGTCTATTATTTAATTTAAAGACTGGAAAAATTGGAGTCAGCTACCCTAATAATCCTGTTAAATTCCTAAATAATCATTTTTACACTTTGATGTATGGATTGTGATTGTATGAAATTAACAATAAGGCGTGGTTTGCTTATCAGTATGCTGTAGTGTAATTTTTACTATTGGAGTGACGCATGAAATGCTATACCTACCAAACTATACCTTTAAAATGCTACCCAGGTGGAAAGCAGCTTTGGCAGTTGATAAAATTAAAATTAAAATTGTTACATGACAGCCATCAGCTATCCAGATCCAGGAGAGTCCTGCAGCCCAGATGCAGTTTTACCACAAGATGTTGTGAATTAATGCTTAGCTTTGGCTCTTCTACTGCTGCTTTATTAGGCTGTTTATTCCCTACTGTTTAAACTCCACATCAGCAGTCGTTAACTGTAATCTTCCTAGTAACACATAATTACAGGCCTTTAACGCCCAGGAATTAGCACACATTTCTCCCAGGGGACTATGTACATGTGTGAGTGGGTCTGACTTGATGACAACTATTTAATGGCTGACACTCACTCCTTGATATAATTAATTATTCCTGTAGTACTTCACGTATAACTGAAAATGAGATAGTGACAAAGGTGACACAAAGTGGGCCTTACTTTGGATTTTCCCCTCTTGAATTAAACTTTTACTTCATGCTTACAAATACATTTATGCAGGTGAGTGCATTCTGCCGTGCAGTGATGTATCCACAGACACACACCTCTACTGTACTTCCACACTCCGCACGTGCAGAGTAAATGGAAAACAAAGATGAAGCCTCGAAGAAATCCATTAGCAATTTAAATGGAAATGTAATGAGTCCATGGTGGCAGTGAATTAGCCTGCTGATCAATTGATCATGTCAAGGACAAATAGGTAAACAAACATATCCATTAGCCTCCTGCTCCACCTCCTCCCTCTGCTCCCTGCTGTGGAAGGGTACTGGAGGATCACTGAGAAATGTGATGATGGTGTGTGTCTGTGTGTTTGCACATGAGATGAATAGAAGTAGGGGTGACACACCTAATACCGTCTTAAGTGTGTTTTCATGGGGGAGACTCCCTAACAAAGTATAAGGTGATCTCCGCAAACACATATACACAAATGTAAACACACAAATACTCACAATAGCATACCCCACTGTGACTGTCCTGCCCAGCTCGTTACACAGACAGTTGGGCCCAGCAAGGTTCCTTTCAGAGGCAATGGAGAGAGCAAAGGCAGGAGGAGGAGGGAGTGACAGGGCATCTGAGACTCAAATAAGGAGCAGGATGGAGAAAACAGAAGAGAGACCAAATGAAGAGGCAGCCAGAGGACAAAAGGCTGGAAGTAGACCTGCTGCCTTGTCTCACCCTAACCTGTCTGTCTGTGCATGAGTGAGCAGAAGACAAATCAAATGTTTCGGCAGTGATGTAATGCTAAAACTAAAATTCTTTGAAGTTATAAATAAAGTCATCACACTTAATTTTCTTTTGAGAAGATTGAATTTGCCAAAACATTGATATTCCATAAATCATTTCAGTCCACACTTACTGAGCCACATCACCCATCAGACATAGTTGATTGTATCTCTAATCAAACTGTCTACGAAAACTCAATCACCACGACTAATTCATGTTAATAAGAACCCAATAATGTGCTTCTCTGTTAAAATAACGTTAGCATTGCCTATTACTCGATGCAAACAGGATGATCTGTTACATGGGGAGTGCTTTTGAAAACCCGCACTTTCAAAATTTGTTTGTATGGTGAATATTTACTAAAACTGAAACTTTCTCAGTGAATCCCATCATCACAAATGAACAAACCATGTGTGACTTTGAAATTAAGTGAGTAAAATGTGTGCTCTTGTCCTCACCTTAAGAAGGGGCTGAACTTGGTTCCCTGGAAACCCTAAAAATGGAGCCTCCTAATATATGCTACATGGACAAACATCTTTGACCACACCTGCTAATCATTTAATTCAAATGTTTCATTTGGTCCCACTGTCACAGGTGTATGAAATCAAGCAGTTAGCCATGCAATCTACATTTGCAACACGTCAGTTGATGACATTTCTTTCCTCCTAGATATTCCACCATCAACTGTAAGTGATATTATTGCAAAGTGGAAGGTTTTAGGAACCACAACAAAGCCACAAAGTGGCAGACCAGGTAAAATTACAGAGCAGGGTCATCAAGTGCTGAGGTGCACAGTGTGTAAAAGTCACTAACACTTTGCTGACTCAAAAACTGCAGAGTTCCAAACCCCCTCTGGCATTAACATCAGCACAAAAACTCTGCACCTGGAGCTCCATGCCACGGATTTTCGTGGCTAAGAAGCTGCATACAAGCCTTACATCACCAAGCACAATGAAAAGCACACCACCACTGGACTTTGGAGCAGTGATAATGTGTTCTGTGACGTCATGAATCGCGCTTTTCTATCTGGCAATCTGATTGACAAGTCTGAGTTTGGCAAATGCCAAGAGAAAATTACATGTTTGACTGCACTGTACCAACTGTCAAGTTTGTTGGAGGATGAATAATGTGATGGGGTTGTTTTTATTGGAGCTGGCCTGAGCCCCTTAGTTCCACTGAAGAGAAATCTTAATTCTTCAGTTTACAAAGACATTTTGACCAATTCCGTGCTTCCAACTTTGTGGGAACAATTTGGAGAAGACCCTTTTCTGTTCCAGCATGACTGTGTCTAAGTGCACAACGCGAGGTCTATAAAGGCAAGGCTGGATGAGTTTTTTGTGGAAGAACTTGACTGGGCTGCACAGAGCCCTGACCTCAACTCCATCTAACGCCTTTGGGACGAACTAGAACAGAGATTGTAAGCCAGGCCCTTTCATTGGGCCAATGTTCCCACAGACGCACTCAAAATCTTGCACATAGTGGAAGTTGTTATAACTGCAAAAATGGGGGCAACTCCATATTATTGCCTATGAATTTAGAATAGGATGTCATGAAAGCTCCTCTAGGTCTAAGTGTAGGTGGCCCAATACTTTGTATGTTATATGTTGTAATGCATGTGATGTTGTAAAAAGTTGTATTTGTGCAAAATCTAATCAAAAAGCTTAGTTTTGAAAGCAAAACATAAAAGTGGTTCCAGAGAAGAATTAAACTCTAGTTTCCCAGTTGAAAATTTGTGTGTCTGTGCCACATCCATTTATCCCACGTTCTTTTGTGGACATTTCTTTGATTAGAAACGGTCATACATTGGGTTTCAGGATCACTTATATGGTTGTTTCAGACTTCAAGAACAAATGACCAACACGATTATTTAGTTGGATGATTTAAAACATCCAAAATCTACACTCACGAAAGCAACCCTGCTGTTTCAGCCAACTGCAGCTAAAATGCTAACATGCAGCAATGTATACAGCTTTTGTTGGTTGTAACTAAAAGCTAACCAGTTGTTTGCGAGTAATCTACCTGTGCCCAACATACATAATAGTATGTTGGTCAGTTGGACTGTAATCAATAATCTGTTATAATAAATCCATTATTACCATAAGGAACAAATAAAAACTATTAAAAGAGATTTTATTCTACTTATCAACCAATGTTGTACTTACTCATAACTTATATTTTATATATAAAGTATTAGTAGATAAATTATATAACTGAAGCCTTTACTGACAGCTTAAAATGTACCAAAATTCTTTTTCATGCATAAAATGAATGTTGCTTTATATGCACGTAGAGACTTTTTGTTTTACAGTTATCAATCACTGATTTGGATAATTTCTTGAATTTCTCAGGTGTAACACATACAATCTTCATGCTCAGTAAAGACAGCACTGGAGACAGACGAGAGGATGACAACTTGGGCGTTTCTATCAGGAGTTATTTCATGCAGGCTGCCTGTTCAACGGACGGAAAAAAATGCCACCATCTCCACATCCAAAGCAGGATAGGACATTACCCTTAGCTTCTGAGGTTAAGGACACATGGAAAGGCATTTGGAAATCCACAAATTCCTGCATGTGCTTTATCGGGAAGTGTGAATGGACTGTTTGGTTGACACTCTATTACTCTATTACCACTGGCTTACAAAGGCGCTCTGCATAAGACCTTTGGAATGCGAGCATTACAGATTCTCATTCCTTGTGTGTAATTAGACAGCACATTATGCATTATACAACACATGTGCACATCAAAGAAGGGAATTCTACAAATATAGACTGTTACAATATGCATCCCCAAATCTGACATGCAAGGGAACAAAAAAATATTAAAAACTGCTGATGAGGAAACAGCAGGTTAATACAGGATGAAGAGAATGAGAAAAAAGACCCACACAAAAAGAAAGAGCTTTTTAAAGAGGACCATTTGTAAAACAAGGAGTTTAAAGCCAGATTATAGGCCAACAATGACACAATCCCTTATGTTCATTCCTGTAATACGCTGTGAAGAAGAGGATTTATACTTTATTGTGGTGGAATGCACCAAGGCTGCCTTCTGCCTCCTTCTGTGCCTGCCTGCCTCTTTGGGGAACATTTTCCTTCTCCTGAGGCCAGGTGTAATCCCTGCATGAAGGAAACCAAGATGCCTTCAGCCAACTTATAATGGTTCAAGTATTACGAATGATACCACCAGAGGGAAAATTACTTCAATCCAGTCTAAAGCATTTTCTCTACACTGGCTGGCTTTGCACAGTGTGACGTTTGGTTTGGGTGGCTGCTCGTTGAATCTCTCCCTGACTTCTCTCCTTGTCTCTTGGACTGAGTTGGATTGCAATGGATTGTCTTAATTGTCTCTAATGACTAAATTGTCCCAACTATTTGCTTCATTAGCTGTGTGTTAGCTCTATTAGGAAGGAACGAAGCTGAAGAGCAGAAGGTAATTGAGGGTGTTAATGAAGGCAGTATGATGAGTGCCATGCTGAATGTGTCTAAAAGTAAAAGAGATGGGGAGAAATATGGGGATGTTTTTGACAACTTTGACACAGTGGTTGGACTCTAAAAAAATCTAATTTTAACAAAGCCACAATTCATTATTTTAATGACAATTTACTCCATTAATGCCACAGGTGTTTAGCTTCTCCCACCCACTATGACTCAAACTCTGTGAGCACTCAGCTAAATCCAGCTCCAGATTAAGGCCTGGTTGTCCATAGTGGAGCCGATACAGTGAGATTTTCTGTGGTAAAGACAGATGTTTGGGAGAAAGCGAAGGGATTCAAGCTATATGAGGAGCTTTGGCTAAGTCTACACTGTTAAGATTTGGCCTAATGCACCAATTTCTTTAATAGGTGGAAGGACCTGGGCCAAAGCAGGCCACACACGGTGTCATAAAGCGCCATATCCGAGAGAAATGAAAAAAAATCTTCTCACTGTCTTTAATCAGCAATATAACATTGGTGGGTAGTTAGAGCATATTTTTTTCAGCTGTGATGCTTTATTTTATTCAGAAAAAGTACAAAAAGATATACAGGGGCAGCAAAAGACTGAAACTTTCTTTTTGTAGTTGTAAGATGCTCTACCAGAACTTGCAAAATGAATTGCAGCTTAAGTGGCAGCAGATCTGTAACACAACTGAGTATAAAAAGAGAATCCCAGAAGGTCTTCAAGCAGTAACAATGGGACATGATGCTCGGGCACTGATTTAAAAATTTTAAGAACAACCTTTCTCAGGATGAAAATGGAAATAATACTGGGATTTCATGATCTTTGGTACATCATAGCAAGAAAATTCAAAGAATCTGAATGAAATCTCTATGTCAGGGACAAGGCAGAAAACCAGTAATGAATAGCTGGGACCTTTGGGTGTACTTACATTAAAAAAAACATGATTCAAACAATTCAAAAAAACCTTTTTGGTGAATACAGTTTGTTGATGCATCCACAAATGCCAATTAAAATTCTGCCATGTCATGAAAAAACATATATAAACAAAAGTCTTTGACTTCTCTGGACTGAGGGGAAGTAGAAACTTGTCCTATAGTCAACTCAGAAATCCTTTTTGTAAATAATCTCCTCCACGCTAAAAAGGAGAGGTTCAGTCCATCCTGTTATTGGTGTACAGTTTGAAGGTCAGCATCTGTGGTGGTACGGGTGATGTTAATGTGTATGGTATAAATAATGCTGAATAATAAATATAGGTTTTGCAGGAAAAAAATCTTCCATCCAGGCTACATTGTTTTCAAGAAAGGCCTTGCTTATTTCAGCAAGACAATACCAAACCACATTCTGCACATTACAACAGTATGGCTCGTATGTAAAAGAACTTTTAACACATAAAGCAAAAACTACTTTTCTCTTTGTCAAAAAACACTTAAATTTTAGTCAGCTGGACTTAAAGTAATTTAAGCGCTTTCAGTGAAATGTATAGGCAGATACTGCAGGTTTTAATACTATCCTAAAAATCAAAACACAAAATTAAAATCTGCTATCAAACTGATTAACATGGCTTTCAGTTCACTGTTAAAATAACAACCAATTTATGTTTTATGATATTAGTTTACATCAGTCAAGTAACAAATCTGTGTTTTCACTTACGGTCAGACTGAAAACATGATATTCGACAGTTTTGCTAAAACTCAGCCTGAACATACTTTTTGCATTTGTCTTAGTGTTTAATTTCTTGCATGAGCTGTTCTCCCTACATTGACCTTGTATATCTTCAGCATAGATAGATCTTCATGTTTTTTTTGTCTTAAAAAAACACTGTATTTTGTTTAAAGAGCACAGACCTTATTAATTTTAACTGTATGCATGCCATTTATGTTATAAAAATATGAACTTGGTTGTTAAGTGAGAGCTGCATTACATTTGGCAGCACTTAACACTTGAAGCTGCCCCGCAGGTGAGAGCTTGTCAGCATTACTTACCTCTTCCTGAAAACTTATACCCTCCCCGTATGATCTCTCGTTGTTCAGTCCAAGAGTGTGTGAGATTTTTTCTCTCTCCAACATCTCTTGTTTTCTCTTTTTTCTCCCATTCTCTGCCACTCTCCAGTTTTTTCCTCTTTTTCTTTTCAACACATAGGTGGATTAAGGCAGAGGGGCTTTTGTTTAGATAAAGCGAAGGATTAGGGAGAGATTTGCCCCCATAAAGTTGTGGGCTTGATGGGCCTTTTATCCCTGCATGTCCCTAAAGCTGTGTTGCCTCTGGATTAGGACTATACAATGGGGCCCCTTGTGCAGAGGGATCCGGGCCAGAGAGACAGAGAGAGAGGGAGAGAGAGGGAGAGCAAGAGAGAGCAGAAAAGGCAAGGAAAAGAAATGAGACAGAGGGATTGAGACAAGGGAGGAAAGAGGGCAATAAGAAAAAGAGATGGGGATGGATGGAGAAAAAAGAGGGGGAATTATCCAGCTTTTAGAGGAAACTGACAGGTTGAAAACTTTCAGAGGAGGGATTTGCAGAGGAGATCCTGAGATCTTGTCACCAATAAAAGGGATTTCAGGAGGATTCAGAGGCGTGGTGCTGACAATAAACCACAAAATTGTTGCTGTCTCTTTAAATTCACATTTCAAATATATTATAAATATATATGTGAAAGCAGGTCTTACTGTGGAAGTGCTGCTAATATTGTGTCTAAGAGGTGGCTCCTGGCAAATTGCTTTGTTATTCTTGTCAAAAA
>VUQH01021087.1:1427-16944 GCA_015106775.1 Etroplus canarensis | reverse complement strand
TCTTCTGTAAACTTTTGTTTAAAGAAATCAAAAATATTTTGTGAGAGTTACCACATCACAGATTTTTTTTTTTTTTTTTTTTTTTTTAAAAAAAAATTTTTTTTTTTTTTTGTTTTTTTTTTTTTTGATGAAGGCAAAGTTTGAAGAACACATTCATTATTTCCAATAAAATCATTATTTCAACTCTGACATTGTCAGCATGTCCTGTTCATTTGCTGTAATTCCTATTCAGATTCATTTCATGTGTGTTTCCATAGAAAACAAGAGGATTTCAAAACTTTTGAACGATAGTGTATTTGTTAGTAACTCTAAGAAACTCTGTTCAGGTCACATTAAACTGTAATTCACCTTTCTTCGTGCTGTTTGCAGGTGTTTCAGAGAAACAATGCTCTAGCAGTGCAGCAGTTAACAGCAGCCCAGCAACAGCAGTATGCTCTGGCAGCCGCACAGCAGCCTCACATTGGTAAGTGTGTGTGTGTGTGTGTGTGTGTGTGTGTGTGTGTGTGGGAGATACATGGTCAGGAGACCTGAATGTCAGCAGCTCATGTTATTTGAGATGTGTTTTACTTTCACATATTTTCTCACTTTGACTCTGATTTTAACTGACAGTTATGATTTTTTTTGGTAGTTTTTGCCTTCATTCCTGTCATTTTTATAACAGCTTAGTGATAACAGTGATAGAAATGCAGTGGATCACAATGTACCACTAAACATGGAGTGAACACAAAGTCTGTGAGTTAACAGAAACAAAGGCGACTTTCCATTAAATATCAGATCGTTTTTCCATTAGGACTCATGGTCTGTCTGATCATTAGATAGTCAGATAGCTTCAGGGCCCCTTGACCCCACACATTATCTTAGTCAGATAGGTGGCATGTGTCTTTCTTGCCCTTTCTCTGTAAATTTCCAAAACTGACAGTCACATGCACTTCATGATAGCTTCTTATTCTAGTAATTTTAGATACTCAACTGTTCATAGCACAGGAATTCTGCTAGTATATTACTATCTTAGTTGACCCATGGATGGGCCTATACACAGGGGATTTAATTCTTTTTAGTTGACTAATGTATCATTTTAGCCTCTTGTTGCTGTTTCCATTAACCATTTTTAACATTAAAAAATCTTGAAAAAACTCCAAAGAAGTGGTGTTGTAATCCAGTGGTTACTAATTAACACAAGGTTAGTATGTCTTAGGTGTACTCAACATCAAGCAATGCTTGACATGCCTGAAATGTCTTTAGAAAACACTGTACTCATGCACCAACCTTAAAAAATACCTTAAACATGGAGGCATTTGATTTGTATCTACAATCTTTGTCATGGTTTTACTAAGAATCTTTCAAGTGGTTGAAGCTTCATTCCAACAAGTTTGATGAATTTCCATCAGGTATTATGTAAAACCCTTTTGGCTTTGTTTCACCTTTTCCTTCCTTATGTTTCTTAGGCCTTGCTCCAGCATTTGTGCCCAATCCTTACATCATCAGTGCTGCACCACCAGGGACAGACCCTTATGCAGCAGGGCTAGCAGCAGCAGCTACGCTTGGTGAGACATGCATGTTTTAGACACACCGTCAACTCCATTTAGATTCTGTTGCATGGCAAAACAACATTAGTAACAGTAATTCTTCACTGTTTATGTGATTATTTAATAACTACTGTGTGTTTAGGTCCAGCAGTGATGCCTCCCCAGTACTACGGTGTGACCCCCTGGGGGGTCTATCCAGCCAACCTTTTTCAGCAGCAGGCTGCTGCAGCCAACAGTTCAGCCAATCAGCAGGCGGCAGGCCAGGGCCAGCAGAACCAACAGCAGGTCAGTTGGCTACCTGACAAAAAGCTGACACATTGACTGCAACTGGCTCAAGATATTTCTGTCAAAGCTCATCTTGTATGCCAGTTAAATGCGTAAAAAGGCTTAAGTCTATAGAAACCTCTTTGTAGCTTACATATATTATAATCAGATCAGGGATTTTACTTGTGCTTCACCTACATGTGTTTATGCTAATATGAGCAGTGTATTCTCAGTCTATCACTGTCTGTCTGTATGAAGGTGTTCTTTTAAACATTAACTTCAGTGCCTTAAAGTAATCATATCTCTTAAACTTTCCACATTTTGTCATGTTACAACCACAAATATAAATGGATTTTATGATATAGACCAACACAAAGTAGTGCATAATTGTGAAGTGGAATGAAAATGATTAATGTTTTTTTGTTTTTTACAAATAAAAATATAAAAAGTGTGACATGCATATGTAGTTAGACCCCTGAGTCAATACTTTGTAGAACCACCTTTCACTGCAGTTACAGTTGCAAGTCTATTGTGGTATGTCTCTACCAACTCTGTACGTCTAGAGAGTGAAATTTTTGCCCATTATTCTTTGCAAGATAGCTCAAGCTTAGTCAAATTGGAAGGAGAGAATCTGTGAACAGCAATTTTCATGTCTTGCCACAGATTGTCAAGTAGATTTAAGTCTGTATTTTGACTGTGGAATTCTAATACTTGAATATGCTTTGATCTAAACCATTCCATTGTAGCTCTGGTTGTATGTTGAGAGTTGTTGTCTTGCTGGAAGGTGAACCTCTGCCCCAGTCTCAAGCCGTTTGCAGACTTTAACAGGTTTTCTTCCGAGATTACCCTGTATTTGGCCCATCCATCTTCCCAATATATCTGGCCAGCTCCCTTGTCCTTGCTGAAGAAAAACATCCCCATGATTCTGCCACCATCATGGCATGGTGTGTTCAGGGCAATGTACATTGTTAGTTTTCCACCACACATAGCATTTTGCATTTAGGCAAAAACATTCAATTTTGCTCTCCTTTGACCAGAGCACCTTCTTCCACATGTTTATGTCCTCCACATGGCTTGTGGCAAACTGCAAATGGGACTCCTTATGATTTTCTTCTTGTCACTCTTCCACCACGACCAAATTTGTGGAGTGTACAACTAATAGCCTGAGCTGTGGATCTCTGCAGCTCCTCCAGAATTACCATGGGCCTCTTGGCTGCTTCTCTGATTAATGCTCTCCTTGCCCAGCCTGTCATTTTAGGTGGATGGCCATGTGTTGGTAGGTTTGCAGTTGTTCCATACTCTTTCCAATAGACTGAACACTGCTTCATGAGATGTTCAAAGCTTGGTATATTTTTTTTTTTATAACTTAACCCTGCTTTAAACTACTCCACAACTTTATCTCTGATCTTCCTGTTGTGTTCCTTGGGCTTCATGGTGCTGTTTGTTCACTAATGTTTTCTAACAAACCTCTGAGACCTTCACAGAACAGCTGTATTTTTACTGAATTTAAATTAAACACACGTGGACTCTATTTACTAATTAGGTGACTTCTAAAGGCAATTGATAGCGCTGGATTTTATTTGAGTATTGGAGTAAAGGGGTCTGAATACATATTTCTTTCCACTTAACAGTTATGCACTACTTTGTGTTGGTCTATCACATAAAATCCCAATAAAATACATTAACTTTTGTGGCTGTAACTTGCTAAAAACATGGAAAGTTCAATACTTTTGCGAGGCATTGTACAAGAAGCAAGTCTTCTCTTCTCTGATGGAGAGCCCTGAATTTTTTTTTTCATGCAGAGTGAATTCAAATTTTTTTCTTTTACTACTTTGTCAAGGTGATGCGTGCTGGAGGAAGCCAGCGACCTTTGACCCCTAGCCAAGGTCAACAAGGTCAGCAGAATGACCAGCTGGTGGCAGCAGCAGCAGTTAACTCAGCCCTCGCCTTTGGTCAGGGTTTAGCAGCAGGAGTCCCCGGTGAGTACAACACTGCGACAGCTGTGAATATTCAGATAGGAGGAGCGAATACTGTTACTTCTTTACACGAGAGAAACATGTTGTAATCTGCTTTTTCAGGGTATCCAGTCTTAGCGCCTGCAGCCTACTATGATCAGACAGGGGCCTTGGTGGTCAACACTGGAGCCAGGAGTGGCCCTGTCCGCCTCATGGCCCCTGCCTCCGTCATCATATCTCCTTCAGCAGCACAAGCAGGTAACACAGTAACTCACTTGAAGCGCATGGTCAGAATCGTGACCTGCCTCTGTTGTTCTCTTTGAGCAACGGGACAAAGAAGATTGTCATGCACACAAAACAACAGATTAAAGATTGCGGCCTTTAAAAGCATGTTTTGAATGTCCCATTTAACCAGAGTACACAATTATGGGATTATGACTATGTACTTTGAAGTCTCGAGTTAGATTTGTACAAGGAGTTCCCATGAGTCAGTGTTCAGTTTCAAGGAAGTCTGAGTTTACATCAGTACTGAAGCTGAGTCAAAGCACTGTTACAGAAGTAAAAGAAAACATTGAAATTCAGAGAATTTCATGAATCCCAGGGGGGAAATTGTACTGTTACAGATGCTCAGTTAGATATAAGTTTAAAAGGCAGCAGATAAAAAGAAAATTGAATAAAATAAATAAATATATCTGTATGAATTGTAATATGTAACATAAATAACTAAGTTAAACACTGTATACAATATGGAATATATACAATATGAAACTATAATGGAGTCACAGGGAGAATTCATGATAAAATTATCTTCTGTGATGAATTTACACATAATACTTAAGATTGTTCCCCGTTTGTTTATCCAGTTGCAGCAGCAGCAGCCTCTGCTGGTGGTGCCAATGGTGGTCTAGGTGGCGGGGCTAATGGTCCATTCCGTGCCATGACGTCCCAGCAGCCTCAGCAGCAGGGTGGCCCTGGTGGTGCTCTGGGAGGAAGCTCCTTCTATGGATCGTCGTCCCTCAACTCTTCTTCCCAGAGCTCCTCTCTTTTCTCACAAGGCTCTGCCCAGCCTGGACCAGGGTCTGCCTCCTTGGGCTTTAGCCAGCCTGCCTCATCCTCCCTTGGTGCCACTCTTGGGGCCACGCTGGGAGGTTTTGGCACCGCAGGTAGCAATGCGCTCTTTCTACATTGTGTGGGTTGTTTGTGTGTTGAATTTAATTAATTGGCTTATGACAAAATGTAGCTGTGAACAGTTAAAGAAACCAAAGTGCAATTATGAAATAGTCACAGTTGCTGTAGATTTCCTGATTAAATTCTTATCTTTGCCTCCCTCTAGTGGCCAACTCAAGTGGAGGCAGTGGTTCCAGACGGGACTCATTGACGGGCAACAGTGATCTCTACAAACGCACACCTTCCAGCCTCACCCCGATTGGCCATGGCGGCTTTTACAACGGCACCCTGGGCTTCAGTCCATCCCCTGGCCCTGTGGGCATGCCTTTACCCAACCAGGGTCCTTCCCATTCCCTCACACCCCCACCCTCACTGTCCAATCACAGCTCCTCATCCAACCTCAATCTTGGTAAGCAGCTTTCTTTGAGTTGGGTGATTATGAGTGACATTGGTATAGTTGTATGCATCGCTTATTGCTGCTGAAAAGCTAAGTAATTTCTGATAATTGTGTAAACTGTGTTTACCTTCCAGAACATTTTGGAGTATTCTAGTACAAGATGTAAATTTAAATTTGAAATTTGTCCAGCCTAGCTCAAAATTGGCTGCCCTTCAGTTTAAAAGATTTTCCAAACCGGCGAATGTGTTGGTAGAATTGTAAGGCAGTAAGTCTACAGGAATTAATTATTAATCAGGCTTGTGTCACAGTCTTCTGTTTTGCATGATTGACAGTTGGCAAAGTGAAATTTAATGCAGATCAGTTCTGATGAAACGATAATTAAATAAACTGACAGGCAGGGTGAAGATTCATTAGGGCTCGTCTGAATTACCTAGCTGTGGCAGCTTTTAAATATTCATTGTTTGTACAAATCTGATCTATGAGAAATGTCTTTTTTAAGGGGGAAAACTTTTGTCTGCACTGATATCCTCAGCTAGTCACCAAGTGAGAGATTTGTAGTCTGTATATTCAATAAAACCTATGAAAAAATATTTAGCTGCCACTTGATACAAATGTTTCTGAGAACACAAATTGTTGTAAAGATATTTCAGTTTCTACAATATCATCTACTGCAGTTTGAAAATGAATTATGTCTTCAGCAAAACTACTGAGCAGCTCAATCCATTTCTATTAAGTCTGTATCAGAGAGGTGTTTCTTTGATTTCTAAAATTAATAGTGTGAGGTGTTATTTAAATCTCCATTAGGCAGTAAGAAAAAAGCCATTCAGCTAGAATTTGCATATAGACAAACCTCAGCCTGTGGCTCTCCCCTCTTTTCTTAAACCCTCCTACCTGATGAACAGAGGCTCCATGTGGGCTAAAATTCAGTCAATACTGACTTCTGGCTTCACATGTGATTTGAAGTCTCTTGCTTAACCCATTGCACTACTGGAGTCTTGTGGCAAAGACTTTCACTCTTCTTACTGGATATTTCATATTCACCTGATCTGATCTGAAATAGCCAAAAGCAAGGCTCCTGTTTTAGGCTAGAATGTATAAAACCTGAAAACAGCCTGCAGGTTGTGAAGAAATCAACCTCCTTCCAAACCATTTGACTTACAGAATGCTGACCTGTTTTGTTGCTGGTTTTTGTTTGTGGACATCAGAAACATACTCCAGCTTTAAGTGTGTTTAATTTTGTTTATTAGCAAATTTTACTCAGCTTATGTCAACTTCATGTTTCAGGCACTGATGCAATCCAGTGCTGTGTTTCTGTGCTGCACCTCTCAAATATAATTTTTAGGATGGTGTCTAAAAAAAAAAGCAGTACATAATTGTAACTCATGCAAGCAATCATCACACAGCATTTTGATGTTCATTGTGAGAAATTTTAAATCAGTGTGCTTTTTAAAAAGAAATGTTATGTCAGCGTGCCTTTAAAAGAAAAATATTTTTTAAGTCACCTTTTCTGCAATTTTACATATTTATACATCATGTAAGACTGTCAATCCATGTTCCACCTGACCCCGCAGGAGGCCTGACCAATGGAAGCGGACGATTCATCTCTGCAGCTCCAGGAGCTGAGGCCAAATACCGCAGCGCCACCAGCTCAGGCTCCTCTCTCTTTTCACCTAGCAGCCAGCTGTTCCCGTCATCACGGCTACGCTATGGCATGTCTGACGTGATGCCATCAGGCCGGAGCCGCCTGCTGGAAGACTTCAGGAACAACCGCTATCCTAACCTGCAGCTCAGAGACATCGCCGGTCACATCATGGAGTTCAGCCAGGACCAGCATGGCAGCAGGTATGGCTGGACAAATACCTCCAGCATATAATTTCACGTAATGAACTGCCAGTACCCTGCAAGCCTGCACCATGAACCAGTAATGTCAGTCAATCCAGTAAAATTTGACCGAAGTCCCAGCAACAGTTGATTAACAGGGTATCACACTTTGCACGATCAGTCAAAAAAATATAGATCCCAGACTGTGTTTTATTGTAAAGTATCAACTTTTAGGCACATCACTTTGTACCATAAGTACCAGTTGAATTGTAATGGTTGAAAATAGACACATAGAAAAATGTACCTTTTGGCTGCTCTCTTGTATTCTCCACCAAGGGGTTGTTGCAGTGGATTAATCCACATTGGTAATTTGGCAGAGGTTTTACGCCAGATGCCCTTCCTGACGCAACTCTCCATGGTGAGAGGGCCTTGTGTCCCCACCTGGGATTGAACCAGGGACCTTTCGATTGAAAAAGAAAATTCAAGCCTGTCTGAGGCTACAACTAAGTATTGCGCGCGTTCTTTTTTTTTTGACCAACAATTTACAAAATAACATGACTATTGAGAAGCTTGAATTTAAAAAAAATTACCTGTTTATCAGGTCATTGAGGAATAATTTATCTGTAGACATATCAACTTATTCCATCTTTTTTTCTTGTTTAGGAAATTTGGTGACTGATTCATCTATAGGGCTGGTGCTTTGTATTTTTTGACTGTAGCGGCATTTAGGCCAGTGTTTTATTATCAAAATCACATATGACTGTTTTGACAGGCTGATTTCTCACAGATTGATCACTGACAATGGATTATGTGTTGAGAGGACCAAAAAGTGTGGCCTTTTCTGGTTGCCTTAAGGTGGCGCTGGAGAAGAACCCTCATCAAGTCCTTGACAGACTGCTGAAACAAAGTTCACATTTTCTTTTTTTGTCTGTACAGCTAGTGTGATTTGCTAATGTTTTGGGGCCAAATGCTTCAGAACATCCTATTAGTTAATGTCCTCCACTGACAGTGCCAGATATTCTGCAAGTTCATGCACAGGTTTTGCTGGATTTTGATCTGAATAGGTTTGAAGCTGTAAACTTAATTGACATATGTTACAGAGATGGCACCTTTTTCACATATGTAAAGTATTTCTATATATAACAGAAAAAGGGGCATCACTAATCTGTTACCACACTGCGCTGTGACACAATCCAGACATGCAAGTTTAGGGGCAGGGGCCTCTGCAAACAGCTCTGTTGTCCATGCCTCTTATGCAAACTTTTCTACTGAACTGATCTGTGAATACACCAAGATGCCCTGTCTGCACATTCCAGACATTTTCTTTCCTCAGTCACTCCACCATCACTGTTGGTTTTATCTCTCTCCTAGCCTGGCATCCATTTTTTTTCACCTCACAGGCTGCTTAGTTGCTTCAACTCCCTCTTTGGACTTTCTCCAGTCAGACTGTCCCTCAGGTTAAAGAAATTGGAACAGTTCTCTCTCACTGTCTTAGGACATCTGTCTCACTTTATTGCTGTGATGCATTTATCTGTCTTCATCTGCAGTTTCATCCAAACTTTGTAAATCCCCTTTATGCACTTAGTGGATTTTATGAGAACAGTCTGTATACTTTCTCATGAGACTTTTATACGTTGCAGATGAAAAACAAAGCAAGTACAAAAGATGTTTGCCAAACTTAATATAAAAGATACTTGTGGTCACTTTTATTCTTATCTTTGTCTTTTTAAAGGTTTATCCAGTTGAAATTGGAGCGAGCAAGTTCAGCAGAGCGTCAGCTTGTCTTCAGTGAAATACTGCAGGCAGCCTACCAGCTCATGGTGGATGTCTTTGGGAATTATGTCATCCAGAAGTTCTTTGAGGTGTGTATGAGCAGCTGATTGTGCGCTGTGTTTTCAGACACAGAGATTTAATTCTTGGTAAAATTTCATTCGGTTATTCTTCAGAACCACGCCTAGCTTTAATAGCCTTTGTTGTTGCCTGTCTGCTTTTGCTTACGTGGGTGGTATTATGTGTTTTCAAATGGATTAAAGACTTGTTTTGTTTGTCTGTTTCAGTTTGGCAGCCTGGACCAGAAGCTGGCTCTCGCTGAGAGGATCCGAGGTCATGTGCTGTCTCTGGCCCTGCAGATGTACGGCTGCAGGGTCATTCAGAAAGCTCTGGAGTTCATCCCCTCGGATCAGCAGGTTATTGTAAGTACACCCGTGAGCACGTAAACAAAGGGAAACAGATTGTATCTTTGAACTTAAATGACCCTAAATAAATTTATCCTGTCATAACCCTGCTGTGTTTGGGTTTTTACCAAAGTAAGGGAAGAAAGGGGAAAATTATCCTAGTGTCCCAATTTCTAAGCACATCTATTATCCATGTGCTCATAATTCAGCTATGAATGAGAGTGCATTCCTCATAGATAACAAATTTCTATTTATACAGCAGAATGCAGCATCGATGAAGAGGTACGCTCCCTGCACTCAAATAGCATTTTTCATCTACGTTAGGCTTTTATGTTGGCACTCCCTTGTGTAACAGCAGGTTCCTTGTATGCACTGTCATCAACAGTGAATGAAGCTAAAGATGCCACAGTTTATATGCAAATGCTGAACTGTTAGTATTAAGATAAAGCTAGAGGAATATCAACAGGAAATTGTTTTGCTTTAATTCAGTGTTTTTGGGAACTTTTCTAGCTCTCTCTCTCTGTATGTGTATGTGAGGAAGTAAGTTATCCATCTTTGCTTAATAGACCCCAGTAGAGTCCTGCAGGGCATCTGGTAAAAGCCCTGTGTTATTTGTTGGGCTGTGAGCCACAAAGAAAAATGAAGGAGAGTTTGCAAAATGCCATCAGGCAATATTTGATCCCTCACAAACAATTATTGTCCCTCTCCACATTCTGCCTCCCTCCTCCTCTGCTCTCTTTTTTTCCTCCACCTCTGTCATTGTCCTCCTTTCTGCAGAGTGAGATGGTGCGGGAGCTGGACGGCCATGTGTTGAAGTGTGTAAAGGACCAGAATGGTAACCATGTGGTGCAGAAGTGTATCGAATGCGTCCAGCCTCACGCACTACACTTCATCATCGACGCCTTTAAGGGACAGGTTGGTCTCCTCTGTGTCTGCACAAAAAATATTTCCACTTTCAATCACTGTAGCCTGCCAGTACTTGGCTGAAATCCACACACACACTCACTGTCGCTGCCTCAAGGCAGCAAGCATATTGTCACCGCCAAAGCACATAGACACACCATGCTCAGTCCTTTTCAAGGGACAGGGTACGTTGCCATGGCAACAGAAACCTCAGCCCAGTAGCAACAGCCATCTTCTACCTACAAGCTAAATGTTACATTAGCATAAAGTGTTAAAATAAAAATTGCGTGTGTGCTCATGCGTTATCCATGTGTTAAATACACATGAAAGGTCTCAGTTTTGAGACTTCACTCAGTACTCTCACAGTAAATATACTGCTCTGAGAGTGTTTTGCTTCTCATGCATTTTCATGTTGTGTAACGGCATGTTTCGTACCTGGTGGCTCAGATTTGTTTGTGTAACTGAAAGCATGTCAGGAATTTGCATTCACCTTCCCTGCAGGGGTGGGCTGGGTATGCAAAACTATGCCTCTGATAATTCAAGGTGGTTTGTGCACCATAAATGAAAACGGTTTGAGTTCATCTCACCTCACTGAACTTGACTTGATGTGTGATCGCGAGTGGAATAGCTAAAAATGAATAACTACATCTGTCTCTCAGGTCTTTGCCCTCTCCACTCACCCTTACGGCTGCAGAGTCATCCAGCGCATTCTCGAACACTGCCTTCCTGAACAGACGCTGCCTATACTAGAGGAGCTCCATCAACACACAGAGCAGCTAGTGCAGGTAATACACAAAGAAACTAACAGCCACTCGCTGCTGGTTTTCTTACCATAGTTTCTGTATTTCACGATAATGACACTTCAAGTTGGCTCACAAAAAAGCTCCTCTCAGAGCCTCCAGTTTTCTGAAGTTAGCTGTGTTTGAAGTGACGTCAGAAGCACCAGCTGTCCTCCTCACGTTGTAGTTAATGTGTCTCTGGTTTGTTTTATTTAGGACCAGTATGGCAACTATGTAATCCAGCACGTTTTGGAGCATGGCAGAGCTGAAGATAAGAGTAAAATAGTGGCTGAGATCAGAGGCAATGTACTGGGTCTCAGCCAGCACAAGTTTGCCAGGTAAACACCAGTACAAACACCAACACACATGTGCACACATTTTCAGCTATCATGGTGTCTTTCCTTCTTTTGGAGAGGTTTTCCTTTGGTTTCTCTACCACTGCAGTCAGGTTTCGATCTAAGCTTTCAGTTCTGTATTTTTCCCTGTTACACAGTGGCACTGGTAGACAATTCCACTGTGTTCTGCTGGCATCTGTTACACATTAAACACATTTCCCAGGAACAATGCAAACTTCATACTTACACTACAGGTACCAGTTATATAGTAAATGATCTAATTCTATTTTGGAACTTCTTCATGCCTAAATTTGCACATAACAGCTACATTTCTGGAACTTCCCCCGTGGTTGCAGGTAATTCACAAAGACCAACATGTTGCTATAAAAAATATTTGCTTATCAAAGATGTAATTTTCTGAATTAGAAGGGAATATAAGAACTTTTTTTAACCTTTGAACAATACATTCAATAGCAGTTTTAGACACCTGTTGATCTTCTGTTGTGGCTTTTGTTAACACTCTTCCCCTCTCTTTCTCTAGTAATGTGGTTGAGAAGTGTGTGACCCATGCGTCACGAGCCGAACGGGCAGTACTGATAGATGAAGTGTGCAGCCTGACTGAGGGCCCCCACAGTGCCTTATATACCATGATGAAGGACCAGTACGCCAACTATGTGGTGCAGAAGATGATCGATGTGGCTGAGCCAACGCAGCGCAAAATCGTAATGCATAAGGTTGGTGGAGGGGCGGGGGTTATTGTATGCGTCCCATCTAAATCTTGGGATAATTGATGTGGTTCTGAACTCTTCCACTTCAATGTTTACTGCAGTCATTTGCAGGCATGGTGGCAGGAGGTAAAGTCTTGTGGCATATTGTTACCATATAGATAGGATTAGCTTTGTGGGGCTTTTTCCAAATGTGCTGTCAAGAAGAGGAGGAGTTTTCGGGCATTAGGACTGCCAGTCAGTGTTACAGTTGTTGCCTAATCATTACATTAATAACCTTTAGAGCAGTCAAAGGCAGTGTCTGGGCATTTTCATTATGGTGTTAGGCACATTCGTTCTTTCCACAGAAAGAAATTATATAATTGTGTCCAGTCACGCTCAGAGTGATTTAAGGTGCTTTCATTTGACTCATGAACAGGAGTGAGAGGTGAATAAATTTTAGTTGCATAAAATGGACCAGCTATTGTTAGGTATAAAAACCTTTAAAAATGAAATGAGAAATCTGTGGTTGTGTCTCTGATTAATATTGTTTTTTATTGACTGTTTGGTTAAACACAAACTGTTAAAGAATGATACAAGTTTTTCTGTGGACCCTTAAATTCTTGAATTCAGCAGTATGAATTTTAGGCCTTAAAATAAAAAAAAAAAAAAAATTAAGGCTTCGTGAGTTTTTGGGTGGACAGTGACGTTAACAAGTGGTAAGAAGAAATGTGAAGGAATAGTTTTGATTGAAAGTGGTCTAACGTTTCTGTGGCCTGTCTGTTGAACTACTAGCTGTTGGAATGCTTTTATTACTCACTGGGAGAATTTTACATTGCTGTTGGATTTCTTCATCAGCTGATGCAGAGGTCATCTAAGTAACTGTAGCTGTGGTGAATAGCTGTGAATAATTAATGGATACTGACCACCCTCTGCACCACTCACTGGATGCACAGCTGAACACTTTTTCTAACATCTGTTTCAGCTTTGCTGCCACAGAGACAGATCCAGCCTTTACCACCTCATACCACAGTACCTGCTTTCATTTTATATTTGGGCTGCTTATTGTATTATGTTTGATTTTGAGTCGTTAATCTCTTCCCTTTTTTATTTTGTATTGCTGCTGTAACAGGAATTTCCCAACTTTCGGGGATAAAGTATTTATCTTGTTTTAAAATAAGATAAGAAATCAGCAGGGCTTAAAATAGTAGTTGATTATGAAGTTAATGTTTATAAAGTTGAATTAACTTTAGTGTCAGCTTAAAATGTGTTTGTTAAAATAGTATCTTTCACATAAACAGAACTAGAATGGAACCAACTACCACTAATGCAAAACTGTGCAACCTGGTCAGAATATATCAGAGCTCGTCCAGCTTATTTTTCATGTTGTCCTTTCACCAAAATAGTAACTACCTGTAAAATTAATAAGGTAAAAATGTGTCCCCTAACATTGCTTCCATCTAATATGGGTAAGTGTAAGTTAAGTGAACTTAGCATTTAGTGCATGGATCAGGATTTCTCAGAATTTTGATGCGTGAGAGCCAGTTTGTGAGTGAAGGCTGAAAAGGAGGGAAATGCACACAAACACTTTTATTTCCCAGAAGAAAGCTGGGAGATACTATAGTTTTGACCTGGTTACACCGGTGTATCCATGTGCACTGCAGAGATTATTGCAAGATTTCATCACAGATTTTAAGAAACTTCACCAAATTTGATAGGTGAATATACTCCAGAGGAGTAGTAGACTGCCTTTCAATTTCAGCCCCCTGGCCCACATATGAGTGGTACTTCAGAATCAGAATACTTTATTAATCCCCGGAGGGAAATCGTATATGGAAAAATTGGGGGAATTTTGTGTGTATGAGACAAATATCACTTCAGTGTTTACTTTTATACCTACCAAGCAGTGAACTAAGCTCAACTCCGCATAAAGACATAGGAATATAATAAATCTAGTCCTGTTCCAGGGGTAAATCTAGATTCCCCCCCAGATTTCTTTTTTTTTTTTTTTTTTCTTCAAGCTTTTAACACACTAAGAGTAATGTACATTAATCATGAAAGGAAAATCATTCCTCTTTGACACATCAGCTTGTTTCTTGAGTTTGCCTGGCTGTGCTCCAGGTTATCTCACAAAGGACTTTGCCCTCTTTCGGGAGATAATGTCTTTCACATGAGAAATTTGTCATATCCAGTTGTTTATAATGAGCCTAGTTTATGTTTGTAAGTCATCTTCTGTTTATCATGGTGTGACATGAACTGTGAATTAAAGGCAAAGTAATACATTCTTTGCTTTCTTTAATCATGGGCCACACTTTGAAAACTCTGGTTATAGATGAACCTTGTTAAAATTAAATTTGAAGTCTGCTGCACTTTTTTGCACAAAATAATCAAATCAGGAAATTCGGGTGAAAAGTAATTAAGAGTTGCATGGGAATTGATAAACGCAAAAGCCACCAGCAAACACTTGACATCAACTGAGGTTGTTCTGTACTCAAAGTTTGACATGAAACTGGCAGAAACTCTGAGGAGAAAAGATCTGTGTCTGTCAACCTAACCCTTATTTGCCTTCACATCAGTACATCTTACCGTGGTCACTAATGTGTCATGTCTGCATGTATTAAGGGACTCCAAAAAAGAGTGTTAATAGATGATGCCTAGAGCCACCCATCCACGATATCTTGCAGCTTACCTGTCAGCTTGTATGTACCTTAGGTATGGTAGCTTCACCTACAGTTTTTACAGATTATTAATAGAATTAATTTTAATTATGAAAATCTGAAACAAATGTTCCATGACAGGATTTTATACACTCAATGTTCACTTTACCGTAGCACCTGTCCAGATAATTTTAATACAGTATAGTGTCAATACTTACATATAGTGTCCCTCATATTGTAGTGGTTTACATGTTTGGCTCGTACGTGAAAGATCCCGAATTGCACCCAGGAGGAGTCACAAGCCCAGCCCTGGGGTATACAAACCAGTATACTCCTAGTGCCAGGACCCAGGTCAGAAAGGGTATCCGTTTAAAAAATCTGTGCCAAATCACATATGTAGATTCATCCGCTGTAGGGACCCCCTGGGGGGGCACAACACAACATAGTACTCTATGTTGTGTTGTGCTGAGGCATCAGACTGAGGGTAACGACACACTGACAGACTCAACAAACTGATCTGCAAGGCCAGTAATGTTGTGGGTGTGGAACTTGACTCTCTGAAAGATGTTAGAAAGGAGAATGATGTCCAAGTTATGGACAGTATTGGACAATGCTTCACAATAGGGTTAGGCAATTTGCACTGTAGTCCAATTGTCTTATCCTCCCCTGTGACATTGCCTGTGATAGTATCGTGCCTAGGGCAAAGAGGGTAGTGTGCACCCATTAGGGTAGCGGCCATCCTTATCACATAATGTGTGGCCCAAGGCCCAAAAAAAAAAAAAAAAAAAAAAAAAAAAAAAAAAAAAGAGAAAAAAAAAAAAAAAAAGGAAAATAT
>VUQH01021080.1:2737-13764 GCA_015106775.1 Etroplus canarensis | reverse complement strand
ATATGCACTAACAACATTCAGCATCACACCTTCAGTTTCCAGCTTCAAAGTCATAATTCTGTCTGACACTCTTTTCACCTCCTTCACCTCAAGAACACTCTTCACATACTCTTCCTTCAAAATTACTTGCTTCCCTTCCACCTGGTTTCTTGCACACACAATATATCTATCTTCCTTCTCTCCATCATATCAGCCAGCTCTCTCCCTTTACCAGTCATAGTCCCTACATTTAAAGTTCCTACTCACACCTCCACCCTCCTACCTTTACTTCTCTCTCTTTGCCTCCTAACACTCTTTCCCCCTCTCCCCCTCCTTGGTCGTCGGCCAACAGTAGCATAGTTTCCACCGGCACCCCGTTGGCTAATGGCACCGGAGGCGGTCGTGGTTAACCTGGGCTGAGACCGATCTGGTATGGAAGTCGTGTTATGAATCCGCATATTTGATTTGGCAAAGTTTTTATGCCGGATGCCCTTCCTGACGCAACCCTCACCATTTACCTGGGCTTGGGACTGGCACTAGGACTACACTGGCTTGTGGGCCCCTGTGGCTGATTTACTAAATTTCAGTTCATTTCAGTTTATTTAATGTATAAAATGGCTTATTGGTCACTTTAGAGTTTTCCTAAGGCTGTGTCTAGATCAGCATTTCATGAAAAAACATAACCCCTTTAGTCATTATATCTCCTGAAAGTGAGGATATGATGCAATCATTAGTGCTGCTGCTGTAATTCCCTTATTTTATCCTGGTAGCACAAAAACTATTTGATGCAGGATTTTAAATTTTGGCACAGTGGTAGACCTGTAGTTGAATATGATCCACTCAGTGATCTCACTGCATGGTGGTGTAGTCAGTGAGTGAGACATTGTAGATGAAGTATTTTTCGGTGGAGAATGGCCACTAGGTGGCGTTTTATTTTATTTCTTTTTAAAGACTTTTTTTTAATCTCTGTGACTATTTGTCTGATCAGCACAAAAAAAAAAACCAACACATATTGATGGTCTGATCATATACTTTTATGGTGACACCAAGTCACCACCACCACTGCAGCTGCTTCAATCTTTCATCCTTCTTGCAACAATACAAACACTATTTGATGCAGGATTTTGAATTTTGGCGCAGTGATAGACCTCCATGAGCTCTGGAACTGATTAGATTTTCAGCCAGTTTGAAAATACAGGTGGGACATCAGGTGGAATTTTCGGTAATTTTCTTTTTACATTTTTAACCATATCTCTGTAACTGTTTTTCTGATCTGCACGAAACAAGAACAAATTGATTGTGGGATCATATACTTTAAATGTAATGCCATATTGTGCATGCTGCCTTTGCCATCTGCTGTTGCCATGGCTAAAAATTATTTAAAAAAAAAATAAAAATCCAGGGATATTATGGAATCAACTTTGCTGCTGCGTACATTGGTTGTTAATCATCCACATTGCATTTACAAAAACAAAATAAAAACATATTGACCTTTAGCCTCACATTGTATCAAGTGGGGTCACGTTGGGTCAACATTCATTAAAAAACATCTGTGCTATTTGGGGATATACCTTTAGTGATTGCATAGTGACCATGGGCAGCTAGACTAGGAGGATGAACTTGAACTTGTCACACAATATCACATTATCATACAATACACACACTTAGTAGATTAATTTTTAAAGTAGACCTCAGAGTTTTACTGTTTAAATCATGATCTCCAGAATGAGGAACATAACATTTCTATTTTGTTAAAAGGTTATTAAAACTTGTATTGTTAATTAGTAACTGTTGTGCGGTGTTTTGGGCTCAAAAGCCGTTGCAGTTGGATCTATTAATTTAAATGTGACAGAATCATATGCAGATTAGTTTTTTTTTCATTGCAGCCCCTTTTCTTTGCCTGTTTGCAGAGCACATCAAGTAAACACCCTGTAGTTGGACAGATAAAACCCCGCCATTGTAGCAATATTAGCCTGAACAATAATATTTTTAGATTATAATTTCAAATGAGCCAGTGTGTGTGCTCAGCAGCGAGATGGATGAGGGAGGAGTTTCTGTTGACAGAGCTGCACAATGAAGGCGTTTCCCACCAGTGCGGCTGTCCCATTCATTGTGTCTGTGTGCATGAATGTGTGTACACAGACTCTTGCTAGCAGTTTGTGTTTACTTGCGTCTGTATTTTCTCTGACTGTCTGTTTCGGTGCGTGGTTGTCTGTGTTTGTTTTTCAGCCTTTTCATGTGTTTTTCTGTGTGAATGCGTGTGTTTTTCTGTTAGTGTGTGCGCTTTAACCAACTACTCCCCCCACTTTCCCAGCACACACACACACACACACACACACACACACGGTGCCTCTCTTCTGAACTGGCTGAGCGTTGTGTAATCATTTATATAAAGATGTATTAGTGTTTCTTCCTCAAAGGAACATAGAGAACACTGGGGCTCAGTTGGGTGACATTCCTCCTCTGCCTTAAGGAAAGGACAAACTGTGGAAAACTTGTCAAGTTTCATAAAACTCATTAACTTCAAATTTGTCCACATAACTCCTGAGAAAACAAAGATCAGATCTTTATTTTTGCAATGTGTGGGCCATTTAAAGTGATCACTAACATGTACGTAATTGCATCAAAGTGAAGTAATGTGGTCGTGACTGTGACGGCTGTGTTTACAACCACACAACTGAAATAATATTCTTATCTTATTCATGTAAATTAGTGGATGAGCAGTATTTTACACTAGTCACTAAAGTTATGTTGAATGATTAGTGCATCAGAGAACTTGTTCGGGAGCCAGAGGGTTGACGATGGTTCAAAACCCAGCCGGACCTGGACCCGGTGGCCATCCAAGACCAGCCGGTTCAAGACCTTGTCCTGGATATGTGCAGTGGTGGACCAGAAGCTTGAGAGATGCCGGCTTACCCCCCAAGTATTGCTGAGGTGCCCTTGAGCAAGGCATCCACAAATTACACTGCACAAATTACATTTTGATATAGCAGCGCATTTGGGAGTTACTGAAAATTCATATACCCATCATACACTATGGGTTTGCAAACTTTTTTTTTTTTTTTTGCTGCTTTCTCTAAAACTTTTAAATAGGAAGAGAGCCTGGTTCCAAAAATGGTGTTAAATGACGATCTGTTTCTCTTGGAAAGCTTTTCAGTTGGTCAACATTTGTAGCAGTGTGCTAACAAAAAATGAAGAAGACTGCTGGCAGACCCCGTAGTGATGTAAATAGTGTAGGTTTCAAATTCTCAGCTCTGCAGATGTCTGCAAATGCAAGGATACACACATTGTGCTTTGGTGAGAAACTCCCAACAGAAGTGTAAAGCTAGTTTGTTTTGGCTTCAGAGAATTAGAACCAAGACTCTGTAAGATTTTGGTAAAATGTCGGGGTATTCGTGTCTCTTGGCCTAATGCATAACATATAAACCATTCACCTTTTTGTAAATATAGAATATATACAGTGAAGCTCATAAATTTTGGGATGATGACACTTTTTGGGGGTAATTTTTTCCTCTGTACTCCACCTTAGTAAATGTCCAGACTTCCCTCTTTAATTCAGGGGGTTAATGAAACAAAAGAATTTAATTAAATGTTTAGGAATTAAAGCCATTTTTGTATATAGTCCTCCATTTTTAGAGATTCAAAAGTATTGGGACAGAATAACAGCATTTAAAGTATAAGGGTTGTTTTGAATCCTTTGCAGTCACTCACTGCCTGAAGGCTCGAACTCATGGATATCACCACATGCTGTGTTTCCTCCCTTGAGATGCTCTGCCAGGCCTGTACTGCAGCCACTTTGAGGTGCTACGAGTTTGTTGGTCTCTGCCTTCAGCTTTGTCTTCAGTAACTGAAAAGTGGCTTTGGTGGGTTGAGATCAGGTGACTGATTGTTGAAGAATGTCCCATTTTATTGCCTTGAGAAACTCATGGCATGCTTTTGCAGTATGCTTGGATCATTGTTATTGCACTGTGAAGCGGCGTCCTGTCAGTTTTCCAGCGTTTGGCTGAATCTGAGCGGAGAGTATAGCCCTACACACTTCAGAATTCATCCTGCTGCTTCTATCAGCAGCGACTTCATCAATAAACACTCGTGACCCAGTTCCTTTGGCAGCCATGTGTGCCCATGCATGCTGATACACTTTAGACCATAAACTGTTCCTTTTCTTCTCCATATTTTTGTCTTCCCATCATTCTACTACAAGTTTATTTTAGTTTCATCTGTCCGTAAATGTGCAGGGTCTTGTAGATGCTTTCTGGAAAAATCTAATCTGGCCTTCCTGTTCTTCAGTGTAACCAGTGGTTTGCACCTTGTTGTAAACCCTCTGTATTTACATTTGTGTAAATTTTGACAATGATGCACCTACCTCCTCGTGACGGGTTTTTCTTAACCAAGTAAAGAATTTTGTGTTTATCCTCTTTAGTTGTCTTCCATGGTCTTCCAGACCTTTAGGTGTTACTGAGCTGGCGGGTGCATTCATTCTTTTTAAGAGTGATCCAGATTTCTGCTTTGGCCAATGCTAAAGTTTTTCCTATCTCTCTGATAGGTTTATCTTTGTCTTTCAGCCTAATCATGCCCACCTTCACCTGCATTAACATCTCTTTGGACCTCATTTTGAGATTTTCAGGGTAAAGACACCAAAATGCAAGTTTAACACTTGAAATCAACCACAGACCTTTTATCTGCTCAGCTTGCTTGGAATATCAAGTGGACAGGCCTCACCAGTCCATGAAACTGACCACCATTTAGTTTTGTGCCTCTGAAAATAGGGGACTATGTATAAAAATGGCTGCAAATCCTAAACAGGTAATACAGTTCTCTTGTCAAACCCCTTGAATTAAAGTTGAACGTCTGCACTTCAGATTTTGTTTTTTGATTTAAAACCCAGTGTGGTGGTATACAGAGGCAAAAAAATGAATTAATCAATACTTAACTCCGATCAGAACATGATATTCTAAGTGTCAGATTTACATTTAATTTACATTTAATGCCTGTTGTATTTCTGTTGATGTTGTCAGCCTGTAAACATTTTTTAAAAATTTACTTCAGTTACATACAAATGGTGAAACCCAAAACTAAATGTGTTTTGTTCACAACATTTTAAGGGAGATAAACAGTTCTAATTACTTAACATACAGTCCTGGTGCAGGAAAAAAAAAGTGTAACGAAACATGAGAAATGACTTCTTGTCTGCTCTCACTTGTGCTTTCTTTCCTCTTTTCTCTGTCTCACCCCTCTTGCTGTCTCTCTCTCTCTTGTCTGTGCCTCCAAACTAACAGGGTGGAAAATATGAATGAAACCATACCCCCGCCTTGTTTGCCCAAACCCTGCTCCCGGCGCAAACACACAACCCATCCCTCCCTCTCTTTCTCTCAGTTTCTGCCTTTTTTTTTTTCTTCTTTATATGTCTCTTGCTGCATACATTTCTTTTTTTTCTAGCTGTTACGTGCCGTATCTCTTCTGCTAAGCGTCATTTGCACATTTCTGAGGACAGGACTGAAAAAAAAAAAAAAAAGGGCAGAGCGACTTTAGTTTTGGTTCCTTATTTTACCATTTGTGTTGGAACTGTGGGAGTTTGGAGAGGGGAGAGGGAAGGCAAACAGGACGACACACTGGGAGTGGTTTGTGTGTGTGTGTGTGTTTGCGTGTGTGTACGTGCGCATTCCTTTGTGTGTCAGTGTTCATATCTGTTCATTAGTATGTAGTCATATTTTTGATTTTAGTATGCTCTCTTAAGTTTTGAGTGTGTGCATGTGATTATAAGTACATTATCTGTGTGTAAATTAGGCATTGCTTGTGTGTGTTGTTTTGTGTGTGTGCAGAAGCCAGCAGTGCTTTAGAGAAACAGTGTTAAAAAGTTTGAGTACTATCCATGACAACAGGCAGACCGCTCTGGCATCTGAACCGCTGAACAAAGTGGCAGCTCACTGTAAATGTACTTTGACATTGGTTTCCTGTGTACACAGTCCCTGAAATTTAATCTCTTTAGTCTCATGAGTTAAGGGATAAACTAAAAGGGCAAGTTTAAGTGCTCAAATTCTGGCATTACAAATAATCTTAAGCATTTTTTAAAAGCCTCTCAAGATCATCCAGCAACTGAACCCCTAAGCATAGAAAAGTATACCCGTGTTTTATTTAAATTCAGTGGGGTTTTTTCCAACTGTACATTACTGGCTCAGCACCTAACTGCAGACAGAAACAGCTGGTGACTGACCTGTAAACATATGGCAAACATCTTACATGTCTCTCAGGAGTTGCTAGCAATCATAGGCTGTATATAAAAGATGGAACATAGCCTCTGCCTCTGTAAGTGGCTTTAAGCTGCATTCTTTCTAATGGCCAGCAGGGGGACTGCATAGATATCTATGAGGATTTTGACCTGTTCTCATTCAGTCTGTTAATGACACATTTTGTTACCACTACAGGAGGTGATCTAGCTGAGTTTTGTATACTTAATTAGTGTGATTGGCAGAAGATCTGATAACATTTATGAAATTGTAGGTCACACGGGATCAGATTTAAGGCAGAGGCATACCTGCCAAGTTCTTGGCGTATCATTGCCTCATTTTTTTCAAATGGGTTTTTGGTCTCAGTTTCTAGTTTTAAGTCTGATTTAACACACCATGATTTTACTTTGTGAATGAAAAGTTGCTACTCTGTTAGTGTACAGTGTAATCAGTTTCTCATTAGCATCTGCCCCTTGGTTGCAGCTTCTGGTTACGATAAACCGAGATGGCGATGGCCACAACTGCCAAACGCAAGGCTTCAAAACAGCCAAAGGACCAATAAGCTAATACCATGGTGAGGCGTCTGTCTGTCCATGCATCCGGCCGGCCATCTGCAATTCACAAAACTTGCTTCTCTTTCTAGAGTATTGGTCAGATTTTAGTATAACTTGCACATTTCAATGTAGCAGAAGTTGACAAAAGTGCCGCACAGCAGAAAAGAAGGTCAAAAACAAACAATAAAAGTAATTTAAGAACAATACTCAATGTACTAATAAAAATGATACCAACAGGTTTCCATTTTCATAGGATTTGCTACTCCTATGAGCATTGGCTTGTATTGGATTGAGGGTCGTTGTCCTGGATATGTCTGTTTGTGAGATTTCGGTTCTCATTAGTTTTTGCAAGACAGCCAACAAACGACAAGAAAAAATATATCTTGCTTCATGCACTTCACATATTATAATAATCTGGGAATTGTGAGTGCTCGTGAGCTGGATTAGCTACTACGTCGTTGACCTGGTTATTCTTAACTGCTGAATGTAAGAAAGGCAACCGTTTAGCAACTTAAATGATGATGATAGTCACAGTCTTGTTTTCACAACTTAATTCTGGTGCTTTTAAAGTTCATATAGAACTCTTTATAGTTTTTCATGCATTAAAACTTTAAGTTGTGTCTTTAATCTTAAAAGAACATCTGATATCAGATTGTACTGATACCAGTACTCGGCACGGCTTCCATCTACTTCTCAAACAATATGATGGCTTTCAAATTTTGTTTTAAATGGGTTCCGTCTCCATGGTTCAAATGATGATGGAGAACGAGGCTGCAATATTTTTATATGATCTTTTCAGTCATCTGTGCGGTCCTAACGCATAAACTTTTCACTAATGGCAGGTATGATGTTTTGGTTGTGATGAACAGATACTTTCGCCCAAGTAGGAGGTAGAGAGACAGTAGCGATGACATATAAAGAGAGAAATAGGTGGAAAGAGAGACAATAATGAAGCCACATTTTACATTCATGAGCTCCTACTTAAAATGGTAATTTTTAGAATTCTCATTTTTAAAAATGTTCTCTCCATCTTTAGTGCTGAGCTCTCATTATGGCGGGGTGTCTGCACTGCACCTCCCAGAGATCATCTGTCAGTCAGACAGTGTGGGCAGCTCTCTAACATCATTTTCTTGGTGTTTCTTGTGAAAAAGTTAGAGTAGTTCTTCTCACTAACTATCTGTTTTTCCTCTCTTTTAATCCCGCGAGCAAACTTGCTTTTGCTGGAAAAAACTTGGTTTCTGCACATTTATGTATTTGGGTTAATTATTTATGGCCTATTCTGTCTTCTTCTGCTACTTGTTACTTCTATACCAAGGGGGTGATCAGTGTTTCATTTAATGGGGTCATCCGATGTGATTTGATGACAGTTTTATGAAGCATCGGATTTTAAAAGAGAAAAGGGTTTCAGACCAGTGTAAGAGCAATGCGATAGTCAGGCTCTTAAAATAAGGGTGATTTTTATTTGTTATAGAGTGAGGACTGCTTTACATGATTTGTGTTTGTGTTTGATGAGTGTGTGTATGTGTGTGTGGTACACTAGCTGATTGCTATGAAAGCCTCACAGGGGTGAGTCATCTCTGAAAGGTCATTGTGCAAATGATGTTTGTGTATTTGAGGCGATGATTGATTTCATTGACATGAATATGACATGAAGGTGACTCACTGCTCCCAAGGATCACAGTTTCTGTGTATATGTGTGTGTGCGTGTGTGAGATATAGTTACATTATTTATTTCACAAAAATATAGCAAAGATGACTCTGTGCTGAGGGATTACTCTCTGTGAATTTTTCCATTTAAATATAACATGAAGATGACTCATTTCTCCAAAACAACACTGTAAGAAATTAGGAAGTTGTGTGTTTGTGTTTGTACAGATATCAATGATTTATTAATATGTGCCTGGTTCTGTCAGTTCCTCCTACTCTGCTTGTTGATGTGTGATTGTGAAGTCAGTATTGAGTACATGAGGATGATTTTAGGTGAAAGGTGAAAGAAAACTAGCTGCCATTTTTCTTTGTAGTTTTTCCTAAAGTTTGTAAAAACCAGTTTAGAACTTCATGACGTATCTACCTTTTGGCTGCTCCCTTGTATTCTCCCCAAGGGGTCACCACAGTGGATTAATCCACACTGGTAATTTGACAGAGGTTTTTACACTGGATGTCCTTCCTAACACAACCCTCCATGGTAAGAGGGGCTTGTGTCCCCACTGCAATCAAACCAGGGACCTTTTGCTTGCAAGGCAAATGTGTAAGCCACTACTCTACAGGGACATTGACTGAAGAAAGTATTAATAACCCTTTCTAGAGCCTGACTGATATATTTGATGGATGATACTATGTGAAGATATTGGCCTATCAGATGTGGCTGTGAGCTGATGTTTTTTTTGTAAAGAATCTAATGCAGAAAAGAGATGCTTATTTAGTTTTTAATATTGGTGTAATGGCAGCCTTTGCCCAGCAGAGCAACTTCAACTTAATGCCCATAGCAATGTCTGCAGCACATACAGGTGAATAGAAGGTGGTGCAGACTTGAGCAGTAGGCCAGCAATAAGTTGCTAACTAGTTTGCAGGTGCGTTGTTGGAAATTTGAAAACAATGACCATGTGACTTTCCATTTTTAATTATAAAACTTTAATATACTATATGCTCTATATGGACAAAAGTAGTGGGTCACACCTTAATTCAGGTATTTCATTCCCTCCTGTTGCTGCAGGTGTATGAAATGAAGCACCTACCCATGCAGTCTGCCTATACAAACATTTGTAAAAGAATGGGTCGTTATAAAGAGCTCACTGAATTCCAGCCTGGTCCTGTAACGGGATGCCACCATTGCAACAAATCAGTTTATTAAACCTTTTCTCTCCTAGATATTCCAAAGTCAACTTTAAATGGTATTATTGCAAAGTGGAAGCGCTTAGGAAGCACAGCAGCTCAGCCACACAGTGGCAGACGTAAATGTAAAGTTAACAGAGTGAGGTTTCTGAGTGCTGAGGTGTATTTGCATTCTCATTCGCTCATTTCTGGATTTCATATATAACTGTGTAAATTACAAACTGCAATAATAACGGTGTAAATAATTACTGTAATAATCATGCAGTTTCGGATTTATGATCATAGACACTCCTACCTGTGGCTTTTACACTTTATATCTCCTCTTAATAATTGGACTTTTACCTACTGTCATGCTGTGCACATACTTTTTGACTCACTTGATATAAAGTTTTATATATTTTACCTTCTTCACTGTACTTCTATGTTCTTTTTGATATTTATGTGTACTGAAAGGAGTGCCTGTAATGCGAGCGATTTTCCCCGTGGGATTAATAAAGTATTCTAATTCAGATTCAGATTCATAGTGGATCTAAGTTGCCAGCGCACTGCTGCCACAACAACCCAATAAATAACTTAATAATCTGAACCTCCTCTGGCAGTGGCATGAGTACATAAACTTTGCACCAGGAGCTTCATGGCATGGGTTTCCATGGCTGATCAGCTGCCTGCAAGCCCTACATCACCAAGCACAATGCCAGGTATCAGATGGGGTAATTTAAAGCCCACTGATGTTTGCATATTAACTGATGCTTATTTCTTATGCCCCTAAGTAGTCAGAAAGTCAGTTATTGCAATGGCCACCAGAGAGATGGCGCTTTTGTGACTTCCTATTATAAATTTTGCAAAAATTAATGGACTTTTTGTCAGTAATTTAACCAATTTTTTGCACACACACACACACACACACACACATCCTCCAGCACCACACGGGGTTGCCCGTGGATCCTTTGGTGGGTAACCCTGTGGAAGTTGGATGCTGACCTGATTGTCCTGCTTCAGTCTGCATGCAGATATGAGACTGTGTATTAGAGTGAGGGGATTTGTAGGGGTTGGCCAAGGACATGGGGCTGTTGGCACAACTCTCTCTCTTTCTCTCATACACACACACATGCACACACAGAGTCTGGTGTGAAAGTAGGAGAAGAAAGAGAGGGATTACAGGGAAGAAAAGGGAATAGCCGGTTTTCTCATCCGTACTGTGACAGTGAGGTATTTCAAGAATGAGAGATTATTTCAAACGCACACACAGACCCAGTGTGTACACACAGGGAAGCGATTGTTTGCATCTGACAAGAATGGTATGTCTGGACAAGTGGTTTAATCTTGTATTCACACTAACACCCTTATCAAGTTTTTGTGAGCGTACTGATTGACTGCAGGCTCCCCCCCCCCCCCCCACATTTAAAAAAAAAAAAAAAAACCCCCTTTTTTTTTCCCC
>VUQH01021071.1:8527-19433 GCA_015106775.1 Etroplus canarensis | reverse complement strand
AAATAAATAAAGAAATATATCAACAAGAGGAGCCTATAAAGTTTATAGAACTCCTTTTGGCAAATCAAATGTGTTAAAGCATTCAGACGGTGATTCTGTTTGCTAATGCTGCCAGACAGGACAGGTCTTTAAAAAAAAAAAGAAGAAAAAAAAAAAAAAGGAAAGGCAGTTGGTCCAGATGATATACCTGTGGAGGTATGGAGATGTCTAGGAGAGAGGGCAGTGGACTTTTTAGCCAGATTGTTTAACACAATCTTGGAGAATGAGAGAATGCCTGAGGTGGAATGGTGAAGATGCAAGGATTAGATGTAGAAAAGATGGATGAGGTTAAATACTTGGGATCAACCATCCAAAGCAATAGACAGAGCACAAGAGAGGTGAAGAAGAGAGTTCAGGCAGGGTGGAGTGGGTGGAGACGAGTGTCAGGGGTGCTTTGTGACAGAAGGATAGCAGCAAGAGTAAAAGGGAAGGTTTACAAGACGGTAGTGAGACCTGCTATGATGTATGGTTTGGAGACGGTGGCACTGACAAGTATTTCCAGCTTGAATAAAAGAACTTGATAATATGCACAAGATCATTTAAACAAAAAAAATCTTTACAACACTTCTATCGGGTGATCAAACCAACTTGATCAAGATGGATCATATCGGTCCTCTCGATGGGAAGTTTTGAATACAAAAAGATAAAGCACAACTGGCGAGCATGAAGTAATTTGAATACTATGTAGGAAGGAGTTTTCATTTCACCAAAGAACTTCTAGCATAGAATACCAGATCAACACAAAGCACACATTATTCAGCGATGCCCAGCTTACACCAAACCGTCCTCACTGAGTGTCAGGGACTCAGTAAGTCTACCTCTGACAGTTGTTTGTTTTATCATTTTTATTTTTATTTTACAACCCGGACATCATATCTGTTCTTTAGTTTGAAGAAAACACATGTTAAGTGTAAAAATCACCTTCTGTCATGAGTATTTTTGCTCCCACAAAATGAAACGGTTAATAATGAATGGGCAAAGAATTGTAATTAGTCTAAATTAATCCACAGCAGGGCTGTAATTAACCTAATTAAACATTTTAATTGTTTGACAGCACTGATGAGGATACAAGTGAAGAAGGCCATTGGGCTAAAATACCAAATAAAACGATAGAAATAAATATCATTAAATATGGGAGAGACAGGAAAAAACATCTCATACTGAGTTTCAGTGAACGTCTTTAAACTCAGGGTGATTGTTTCTCAGTGAGTCGTTCCCCCTCTGCACCGCTACACTGGAACTTAGGGTTCTCCCACCTACCAAACCTCACTTTAACCTCTGACTTTATGCCATCATATAAATCCATGTTCAGGTTCACAGCAAAGCTGATTCTTACTGCATGTACGGACAGTAGCTCTTGACCTCTGACCTTTTACAGGGCATTTGTCATGTGTTGCTATGGCTGCTTCACTGTTTGACCTGTAAATCCCTGAATTCACACTGGACTATTTTAGAGTCAGATGGGTAGTTGTCACTTTAAAGAGGGTTTGGACTGTTTGACCTTTTAAAATTTTAAGCAACTCTGATATCCCATCACCAGCATCAGTAACATGTTTGTCAAATCCTCCTGTAGATGCAGACGGACCAGAACTCAGGATGATTCTTGTTGGGAAAACTGGAGTTGGGAAGAGTTTATCAGGAAACACCATCTTACAGGAAAAAACTTTTAAATCTGGGTCATCATCTTCCTCAGTAACATTAGAGTGTCAGAAGAAAAGAGGACAGTTTGATGGTCAAAGTCTGGCTGTCATTGATACTCCAGGTCTGTATGTCCCCAACAGAAGTGAAGAGGAGGTGAAGAAAGAGATCATTAGATGCTACTTCTTAGCTGCTCCTGGTCCTCATGTGTTCCTGGTTGTGATCCAGGTTGACAAATTTACCAAAGAAGATCAAGAAGCACTGAAGATTCTTCAGATGATGTTTGGAGAAAAGGCAGCTTTTTACACCATGATTTTGTTTACCCATGGGGACAGTCTGGAGGCATATGGAGTCACCGTGGAAGAGTTCATTGGTCAAATTCCAGCCCTCAGTGACCTCATCAGTCAGTATCATGGAGGATATCATGTTTTTAACAACAGAAAGAAGGATTCTTCTCAGGTCAAAGAGCTGCTGGAGAAGATCAACAAGATGGTTCAGAGAAATGGAGGAGGTCACTACACCAATGAAGAATGTGAAGAGGCTGAAAGATCAATAAAAGCAAGGATGGAGAAAATTCTGAGAAAGAATCCAACACTGACGTCTGAAGAAGCAAGACATCAGGCAGAGGAATACAGCTGGTTTAATGTGGTTGCTTCAGTTGCTCCCACAGTTTTGTCAGTTGCAGTTGCAGCTGCAGCAGTGAGAACGAGATGTGTTCTACAGTAATGTTGATGTTTTTCATTCATGATCCAACGCTCAGTAAATCCACCATGTTATTAATCATTTATCATTTATGCTGTTAGAGGGAAACTTTCTGTCCAAAGATGATTTAAGATGATTTTCTCACACTGAACATGATTTGTTGGATTTTCATCATTAATGGTTTCTTGTTGTCTGAATCTGTCAGAGGAGCAGTGAGATGTTTCTGATCAAAGTTTAAAAAGCAAACACACAGTCACTGATTGACTCCCATCTACTTTAAATCTGTTCTTACACACTAATACATTTATATTTGTCACTTAAAACATTGAATAAGACCTTTTTTATGACACTTTTCTTTATTCATTTAAGCATCAAAATGGAGACAATATTTGGTTAAAATGGTAACTATCTAAAAGGTTTGTTCAGTTCTGACTGAATGACTGATTATTGATGTGTTTGATCAGAGGGTTCTTGATGGTCTGCCTCCTCCTGATGATCTGTGTTGTTTTCAGGTTCAGACCTGAGGGTGGTGCTGGTGGGTGAGGAGAAAGTGGGGAAGAGTTCAGCAGGAAACACCATCCTAGGAAAGAAGGAGTTTGACTGTAGGATCATTTCCTCCACTCTGAGCAGTAAGAAGATAGAAGCTGATGTTCTGGGTCGTAGAGTCTCTGTGGTGGACACCCCTGGACTCTCCAACACTCAGCTGTCTGCAGCCCAGGTGACATTAGAAATGTTAAAAGCAGTGAAGCTGAGCTCTCCAGGTCCTCACGTCTTCCTCCTCGTCCTCCAGCTCGGAAGATTCACCCAACAAGAGCAGAAAGTGCTGGAAACTCTGAAGAAGATGCTGAGAGCTGACGTCTCCAAAAAGGTCATGGTGCTGTTCACCTACGGAGACCGACTGGAAGACACCGACATTGACATGGAGAAATTTACCAAAACAGATGAGAACATCCAGAACCTGCTGAAGAACTGCAGTGGTGTGTACCATGTGTTCAACAACAAGGACATAGGGAACAGGAGACAGGTGCAAGAACTGCTGGACAAAATAGACTTTGTCTTAGAGGGAGGACACTCGTACTATCAGATGAGGTCTCTGTTAGGGAGGTTTGTCAGGAGTTTCATGCTTAGACCTTTTCACCTGTGCTGGGGGAGTTTTATACTCGGATGTTTTGTTGGGATGTTGCTGGGTTATGGATGTGTCAGACCCTTTTTGCTGTTATCCATTTCTTTTCTGACACATCTGCTGAATCTGGTAAATTTGTAAACACATACAGAGTGAGAACAACCAGCAGAACAATGAGAGGAGAGTAAGAAATTGAAACCAGAGAGATGAACAGAGACACAAAGTAGGCAAAGAAAATGAAGGAGGTGTTTTGTTAAGTATTACTGTACTTTAACAACAGACAGGAAACATCTGTAAAGATCACAGAGAAGGTTCAATAAAATTTCTCATGATAGACTGGTCTTCATATACATGATGTTTTCTGTCTATATTAGAGATTTGAAGCATTTCAAGTTACTATTCATCATTTGTCATCATGTGTTAATGAGACACCTTTAACTTCATCCGTCCTGTGAAGCACCATGTTGGACACAGGGTTGGTTGAAGCTTTTGTTGTCTGTGACCTTGTTTCAGTGAAGTTCTCTACAATGCTTTGCTCTGTTAAAGTAAGTGACATATTTCCTCATGGTTTGTTCTGCATAAAACACCAACGTCTGTGAGAAGATCAGCTTCTTCTTCCTCTATAACTGTTCAAGTGAAACAGCTGCAGTTTAACCAGGCTGCTGGAATCCTGGTTATGGTGAGGTTCACATCCAAACCTGTGAGGAATGTTGACCTATTCAACATACCTACAACAGTACTAAAAGACCAAACTGCATGTAAGAGATCTGTTTTGAAGACGAACATCTTCTGGTTTCTGGAACTTTGCTTGCTGACCATGTGGCTGTAATGCTGCCTAACCCTGACCCTACTCCTGAGGGGTTTGCTGGAGACCAGGTGGAGGTTAGAAGGTTAAACACACAAAACAAGAAGGACCTGATGGACTGGTGGAAAACTTGAGGGAAATACAAAGGAGAGCACAGCAACAAGGACAATCATGGTGAGCTAGGACATCACACAGCAGGCCTATGACTGAGAAATCTGATTTTCTTCCTTTTTAGTCCTAAGGACTAAAAATTTTAAATTTCTAAGGATCAACAAGGAAAACTTTGGTTTTGCCTGAACTTAACTGAATTGTACTTTGTGACATCAATTCTTCAATAAGAGTCAAGTTATTGATAAAAACCTAACATTTCCTGTTTGACAGAGACGATGGGAGCCAGTTGAAAAGGGCCTAATTTATTCCCATCTTTAAAAAGGCGTGCTCTCCCAGTCCTTCTCATCTGTGTCACTAAATCAAAATACTAAGATGGACTGATCGATATTATCAAAACAGCAGTTAGGTCCAGAAATTTAGTCATGAAAAGACAGTTTCCACAGAACTCTGAGCAGTACTGTGGCAAACTGACTCCGCCTGTTGATCCAGCAACATGTAGAACCTCCTTCAGCAGCAATAAGTTGCAGCAATGGTTTTCTGTATGACTTTATCAGTCTCTCACATGACTGTGGAGGAATTTTGTCCCACTCTTCTTCACAGAGTTGCTTCACTTCATTCATTTATGCACATCTCTCTTAAGGTCCCACCATAGCATCAAAGTGGGGTTGAGGTCTGGACTTTGAGTCAGCCACTGCAGCACCTTGATTCTTTTCTTTTTCAGCCATGCTGTTGGAGATTTGCTGCTGTATTTGGGATCATTGTCCTGTTGCATGAGCCAGTTTGTGCCAAGCTTCAGCTGTGGGACAGATGTCCTCACGTTTGACTCTAGAGTACTTTAGTATACAGAGGAGTTCATGGTGACTGGCGGGTTCGTGTTTGTATACCTGGACGATATCCTCATCTTTTTCCAGAGCTTGGAGGAGCATTGTGGTTATGTGCGTCAGAAACAAACTGCTCATAAGAGCTGAGAAATGTGAGTTTCATGTTAAGACTGTAAGTTGCCGCGGATACATTTTTGAGAGGAAGCAGGTGTAGGCAGACCCTGATGAGATTAAAGCAGGAAACAGTTTCAACAACAGTTTTGGGGTTTTGCCAACTTCTCCTGCAGGTTTATCCACGATTACTGCATGATTGTGGCCTCTTTAACTCATCTCACTTCCACAAATGGACTGATGCTGTGGATTCTGCCTTCGGAATCCTCAAAGAAAGCTTGACCTCTGCTCCTGTTCTGGTCCATCCTGAGCCTTCTCATCAGTTGATCGTCGAGGTGGACACCTCGGACTCTGGCATAGGTGCCATTCTTTCACAGCTGTATGATCATAAGACACCCCTGTGCTTTCTTCTCTCATCATCTCTCCCCTGCATTGGAAATCATGAATTGTTGGTGATTAAGCTGGCTCTAAAAGAGCAGAGACACTGACTGAAGGAAGTTGATCAACCATTCATGGTTTGGACTGGCCACAAAAATCGAACCTATCTCCAAAACGCTAAAAAGTTGAACCCCTATCAGGCTTACTTGGCTCTCTTCTGTTGATACCCCTGAGGTACCTGAAATGATTCTTCCCTCTTGTGTGTCATCCGATCCCTCACCTGGGAGATCGAATCAGCCACAAGATGAACTGGACCCAGGAGACTGACCCAAAAAACTATCGCTTTGTACCTACAGTGAGATCAAAAGTTTCATCAGATGCTAAATTTGTCCTGCAGAAGTTTCTGGTGGCCAACCATGGAGAAAGATGCCTGTTCTTTTTTTTCTGCTTGTTCTGTTTGTGCACAGAATTCAAGTCCCAACTCAACACCTACTGGGCAACTTCTCCCCTTGCCATTTCCTGGACTTCCACGGTCACACATTGCACTGGTTTTAATCACAGGTCTGCCACCATCCACTGGTAATAAAATCATTTTCACCATCATTGATCGTTTCTCCAAGACTGGTCACGTCATCGCTCCCAAAGCTCTCCAGATGGCTGAATTGTTAGTGCAGCCTGTGTTTAGGCTCTATGGTTCTCAGTTATTCACAGGTCTGGAAAGTTATTTTGTGCTTGGCTGAATCAGGAACTTGAAGTGGCTCTGCGCTGTGTTACATCCACCAACCTGATCCCATGGATGAAGTATGCACACAACACTATGACATCTTCTGCCACCGGTTCCTCTCCATACGAATCTTCTCTAGGCTATCAGGCCCCACAGTTTCCAGCCCAGGAAGATGACACTGCTGTTCACTCAGTTCAACATCACCTGCACCCTTTCCAGAGAGTCTGGAGATCCACCAAAGCTGCACTACTCTGGATGGCTGAGCAGAATGAGCAGAGGGCTGATCATCACAGAGTCTCTGGCCCTGACTTCAGGCCAGGTCAGAGAGTGTGGTTGTTCCATAAGAGCTGTACCATAAAATCTGCTTACAAGCTGTCAGCCAAGTTCATAGAGCCATTAGTTCAGCCTAAGTTTCTTCAAAACATCAGGACTCATAATGTCTTACATGCCTCTCAAGCAAGCCAGTTGCTAGCAGTCCACTTTCAGTCACCAGTCAGGCTACCCTTGGACCTAGGACTCACCTCTGGACATTCCTAACTGACCTTTCACATCTGTGTCTGTCCACATTTGTGTCCACCATAACAGGTGCATCAAACAAACACTTCACTTCGTTTCACTTCACATCACTGAGGGAAGACAAACTAAAGAAGCCGTCTTCACATCTGTCTCACCTTTATGATCCCCACACATCTGCTCTAAACCTTTCACTCTCTAACGATACAAATCAGTTCTGTCCAGTAATTAAAACATACAGATTAGACCAGCGAGTAAACATCAGCTCTACACCAACATGTGAGGACATGTGACACAGCAGACGCTCGCTGAATGAAAGTAATCCGGTTCTGATCATCAGACGATTGATTACGTCTGATCATTGAGACTCTGCTGGAGCTTTGGCACCAACTTCTTCTTCTTCTTCTTCTGTGGAGCTTTCTGGCTGTGCCAGGTCCTCCACACACTCTGAAACACACAGTGAGTGAAATGCAGCCAGAAACACAGATTGTTTCCTCTTGTTTCTTCGTCATTCATCTTCAAAAGAGCAGATGGTTAAAAATGCTTCCCTCTTCTTCCTCGACTCTAAAACGCATCTTGAAGTGGGGACCTGCTGAGGGCGCTGGATGAAAACTCACCAAATTTATGCTCAGCAGAACAGAACAGGATGAGTATCAGGTAGAAAACATGTTCTCATGCTTTCACTCCTCACATGTGGGCAACTTCATATGTGATAGCAGGCAGAACATTCCAAAAATGTTGGGACACTGAATAAAATCTAAATAAACACACAATTATTTGATAATCTCATAACCCAATATTTTGTTCACAAAGAGCATAGAAAACATTTCAGACGTTGAAAGCTGAGACATTTTACTTGAATTTGATGGCAGTAACACGTCTCCAAAAGTTTGGGACAGCTGGAGGAACAAGTTAATTAACAACAAGCCAGTTGGGTATAAAAAGAGCACCTTAGAGAGGTGGAGTCTCTCAGGAGTAAAGATGGGCAGATGTTCAGCAATCTGCCACAAACTGTGGAGCAACTTCACAATAAAGACTTTGAACCTCAGGAACACTTCCACAAATCATCGTCTGTGAACACAGCTGGCCGTGCCGTCCACACATGCAGGTGAAAGCTCTATCATGCAAAGAAAAAGACATACTTGAACGTGATCCAGAAATGCTGCTGTCTTCTCTGGACCAAAGATCATTTAAAATAGACTGAGACAAAGTGGACAACTGTTCTGTGGTCAGAAAAATGGACGTTTGAAATTCTTTTTGGACATCATGGACGCTGTGTCCTCTGGACTAAAGAGGAGTAGGACCAGGGAACCCCTGTGTTTGCTCTCCTTGGCACCTGTGATGAGCAGCCTTCACTCAATAACCACCTCTTCACTGCATGTGTGTGGCCTACAACATAAGAGTGTGTGTTTGGGAATGCTAATTTCCATATAAGGAATAAATAAAAATCTTTCCTTCGTTCATGTGCTGATGTCATTAGAATTGATATTATCTTCTCTTACAGCGATGACACCATGCATACTACTGTACTTACTGTATTATAGTAGATTGCATATGAAGATGGAAGGAGCTTCTAGATCTGAAAAGTAAAACCAGTGCAGAGGTGTTTTTAATCTGCATTGTCTCTAGTTGTCCAGTAGGGGGAGACTCCTCTGAAGTCTGATTGTATAGAACTCTATGAGAAAATGAGCCTGATGCTCCCTTGATATCTGAGCTCAGCAACACTTTCCTGATGAGTTTATGCTCTTAGTCGCTGGTTTCAGGTCTTAGTAACAAAACCTTGATGTTTATTTTGGAGATTATGATCCCATTAAAGTCACAGAGGAGCAGAAAATGAGCAAGTTCCTACTGTGTAAGGATTCCTTGTTACTGAGTTTTTAGTCAAATCTAGTTATATCTAACTTGTACATACAGCCTATAAAATGCATCAGACAATTCTCATAATAACTGTTCTAAAAGCTGAAAGCATAAATAAGCGTAAATTCCAGAATTACTAATGATTAGTAAATATTATTTTTATATTATTATTATATTTAGTGTAGTGGTTTAGACATTCACCCTATAAGTGAAAGGTCTCTGGTTCTATTCCAGGTGGGCACATAAGCCCCTCTCACCAAGGAGGGTTGCATCAGGAAGGGCATCCAGCATAAAACCTCTACCAAATTAACGATGCGCCCCCTTGAGGAGAATACAAGGGAGAAGCTGAAGGTAGATTTATAGTAAACATTATTTCATGTCATTGTTAATGGGAAAATAAGGATAAAATGCTGCTGTGGACGGTCAGAAAGACACATTTCTGTATTGTTGTGTCTGATTTTAGATATTGTAATGTTACACAACACTGCCATCCTCAGGGCAGACTGAGAATTACAACTCTGTCCTCTGGAATGTTCATCCAGCAGATTGTTGGTTGCCACAGAGCTCAGGTTTCTGCTGACTCTGAGGAGGAAATATTATAAAAACAAAGGGTTACATATGTAGTTTAAAATGTAAATACATCTCAGGGCTCATGGTTCATACAGCCCTGTAAATAAACGAGCAGCGAGCACTGACATGAAGTCTACAGTCTAAAGTAAACCTGCCTCACTGAGGAAGTAATGAGGTAGTATTAAAACTCCTCAGTAATCTGATTACATTCAGTCACTGATCGTTCACTGAGCTGCGTGTGCAGCTGGTCGTCTGTCGGACAAAACGTTTGAAGAGTGTTAAAGAGAAAAAACAAAGCATTCCTCCTTTAAATCTTTCCTGGCATCTCTTCTGTTCCTCGCAATAAACTGCCTTTTGTAGCTCATTAGCATGAAGTGTTAACGAGGGCCGTGTGCTGATAGGACGGCTGTGATCAGCTGCCAAAACCTTTTTTTTTTAAAACCCCAGGGACAAGCCGAGAAGGAAACGATGAAGAAGAGGAGGAGAGGAAACAACCTGGAATACAAAAATTACTGATAGGAGTTTGGTGCCACAGAGCTGCTCAGCTGATTTTTCAAACAGTGTTGATGTGTCGCGTTAAGGAGTTTTCTAATCATACTGTGGAGTTTCTTCAGTGGCAACCATCCAAAACAAATGCAGAAACCTGACACGAGGAAGACTTTACAGAGGAGGCAGGGGGTGATGGAGAAAGATGGAGGCTGGGGCAGGCAATGAGCGGTGCTGGGAAAGAAGGCTGGTGCTGTATCACATGGACTGAAAGGATTGGTTGTTTTTTTAATTTATTTAAATTTATTTTTGTTTATTTTTTATTGTATTTTATTTTCTAATTTGTTTTTGTAATTTATATATTTATGTATTTTTAAAAAGGATTGGTTGTTGGGCTGTCAGGTGACTTAACGACATGCTGTGGATGAGGTGGTGGAGCCTCTCGGTGTAGCTGTGGACTTTTCCAACTACCTTACTGCAGACTGGATACTACATAAGTTTCACAAACTGTGGCTTTACAGTGTGATAGCATGACTGGTTTCATCAGATAATCTCTACGGGAAATGTTGATGTTTTCATGAGCTGGACATCTGTCCTGTTTCTAAGAGCAGAGTTGAGACAGATTAGGGAACCAATAATTTATCTGAAGATTTCTAATATTTAAACGAAGTTACAAATCTGGAACACAAATCAGAGAATCATCTGCATATAAACAGACTTTAAGCCTTATTTACACTAGGTAACATGAACAGTCATCATAACAATAGAGGACACAGTTCTGAGGTTTCATATGAAGATATGAAAATCATCTGGTCCTTAGCAGGTCTTAAATTGAGGTAAATCCAGCTTCAGATCAAGAATAACATATTACATTGTGTCATTATGGAAAAAATATTCCACGGTGCAGAACAGTCCTGTAAAACACCTCACTGCTTCCACAGGAGGTCAGAGGTCAGCATCAGCCAGGAGCTGCTGATCACCATCAGTGTGAGCTCCTCTATAAAAGCTGCTGCTCTGGAGCATTCAGG
>VUQH01021060.1:4965-20208 GCA_015106775.1 Etroplus canarensis | reverse complement strand
GAAATAACACAGCTTCAAAATAACACGGAAACATCATTTTGAAAAACAATCATGTTTATGTAACGCGACTCAAGTTAGTCATTCTATCAACCCTGCAGCGAAGCACCTTGCAGTGCAGCAGCATATTTTAATAGCTTCTGAAGGCATAGTTGTTTTTCTGAAAGAATGGAATCTGTAATCTTTAAAATCTCCAAGTGCACAAGTATTAGCCAGGATTTTTCAAACCTGCCATTTTCTAGGGCTTACCCATCAGAGGTGCACATAAGAACACAAACGGCCATGCAGTCTGACTGGGCATTACCCAGTGTTGGACCTCTCAGCTCTCTTGTATGCCCTCATATTGGGCCAGTTTGCAAACAGAGCAGCTAATATTCCAGTCCATTGGCTGCGAGCAAATGGTCATCACGTGTGCGGTGTCCTGCAGGCTTTATCAGACAGCTAAAGCTAAAGAAGACCAATTCCTGTTGTGAGCTGCATGTGAGAAAGAAAAACTAAGGATGAATGTCACCACTTGATTCTCCTGAAATTGTCCAAAGTTAATTTGCTGTTATGTCTGTTTGTTCCTAACACTATATCTGCACCACTATATTTTTTAACTCTGAGGTTTAGCAGAGCGGTCTGAAATTGCATATCTCCACCAAGGCTGAACAATTTCTGTTTTTCAAAGGTAAAATGTCTCTAGAAACTGAAACAAAGCCAACTTTTAGAGAGTTAGCAGCTTCAGTTCAGTGACGTTTAGACCAATCTTTATTACAAGAAACAAATGTCCATCCATCCATCCATCCATCCATCCATCCATCCATCTTCTGCCTCTCCAAAGTTGCCGGGTGCAGCAGTCAGATACCCAAAGTAGCAGCTCTACTCTGAACCCCTCCTGAATGACCAGGTTCCTCACTTCATCTCTAAGTGAGAGCCCTTTGGAGGAACCCCATTTCCCACGCTTTCGGTCACTATACTACTCAAGCTGGTCAGAGCTGATGGGAAGATGGATGGAGCCAAATACAGGGCGTCATGTAAGAAAACCTGAAACTAGGATGGAGGTTCATGTTCTAGCAGGTCAATGATCCTAAACAGCCAGAACTACAGTGAAATGGTTTAGATCAAAGCATATTTATGGGTTAGAACGGCCCAGGCAAAGTCAAAATCCAACTGCAAATATGTGGCAAGACTTGAAAACTGCTGTTCACAGATGCTCTCCATCCAGTCTGACTGAGCTTGAGCTTTTTTACAAGGAAGAATGGACAAAAATGCCAGTTTCTAGATGTGCAAAGTTGGTAGGGACATACCCTAAAAGACTTGCAGCTGTAACTGCAGTGAAAGATGGTTCAAAAAGTATTGACTCAGGGGAGCTGAATACATATGCACACCACACTTTTCAGATTCTTATTTGTAAAAACTTTTGAAAACCATGAATCATTTTCCTTTTGCTTCACAATTATGCATTATTTTGTGCTGGTCTATCACATAAAATCCCAATAAAATGCATTTGTTTGTGGTTGTAATGTGACAAAATGCAGAACAGTTAAATACTTTCATAAGGCTCTGTAACATACAAGCATAAGGCCGTCAAGGCCATCAGGAAACACAGACTTGGGGTCACAAAAATAATTGTTAAAATATTAGAGCAGTACTGGGAGAAATTATCTGTTGCCAGAGGAAGCCATGGATATGGGTTAGGATTACTCACACAAAGATGATATCAACCAATTTTTAAACCTGAAGATGGTGTCTGTGTCATCTTTTCCAAAAAAAAAAAGCTGTTAAGGCTTGTCCAAACTAAAACATAAGCCCAGAGTTTCCAAAAGTCCAAAAAGGATCCTAAATGTGTGAGCAGAAAAAATTTACATACTTTAAAACAAAAACATATCTGTGTGATTATACCCATAAAAGCTCGATGAACCTCAAGAAAACTAGAGATGTACGAAAATGCTTGGTTGTGCTTGACTTTTGTGCTGTGTTTTTAAAACTGAGAAGTCTTATTCAAAAGTCACAGCATCTTTGAACGTCTGAGGTCACCTTCAAAATCTGTCATGTTTTATCTTAATCTGAAAAAGGCCCTCAAGACCAAAGAAGATGAAGGAGTGCTGAGCCCTTAACCTCGCAACAAATAACTGAACACTCGAAGTCTTATGGCTCCATGTAGAAAGCAGTGTGTGCTGCGCTGACCACTAGATTGAGCAAATAGCCCAAAATTTGCGCCTGCTTATGGTCTTTACAGCCCGTGTCACACTTTGATGATTTAACAAGCGTACGCTCACATCTGAAAAAAATCTGTAAATACGCTGGCTCACGTTGATTAAGTTATTGGTAAGTTTTGTATAAGTTAAGAGCACGCTAAAGTATGCCAGTATACAAGGTCACTGGAAAATTTTGAGCATACACAAAATTTTTGACCTTTGCCAGCATATGGCTCATACGTCCTGCATATGTGGACCATATGTTGCAGGTAAGTTATGCATAGGTTGTTTCATGTTACTCATAGGTCAAAATACTTGGAAGTAATGTCTAACATACCCAAAATGTATTATTAACCTATGGGTAACATGTTTCTAACATATGTGTAACATATATCAAACTGACCTGCAATGCATATTGACGTTTGTAGAAGTATTTGACGTGATCCAGTCGCACTGAATGTGTTTCTAACATACAGTTACTCTATAGTTTCATATGTGTTGCGTTTAAGGGAAGTGGTACAAATAGGCTTCAAGTTGTGAATGCCAGCAATACGCTAGCATTCGTTTGTATTGCGTTCTATATATGTTAGCAATTTGTTATGTATACATCCATATAACATCATTGTTTTAGAGGAATTTGGATGTGTCTGCATATGCTTGTTAAATCGTCATGGTGTGTCAGGGCCCTACATGAAATATACGCGCCCGCTCCATGTTGTTTAGCTGTGCAAGTACTCCCAAAATGGCGCTCTTGAGCAAAGCACAGCAGGAAACTGTTCCTGTGCAGCGCAAGCCATTGAAAATAATTGGTTTCAGAATGCAGTGCTGTCGTTGTCGTGTTGCATGTGAACAACCCTTTATGCTCTAAGTCCACATTGTAGCAGGAAACACTACAAGATCACAAGGGTTGGCTGCATGACTCATCAGGTGATGCTGAATGCTTGTGAATTTCACTGGAATCCTGCCAAAAGTTTAATGACAAAGTTTCATGTATGAAGTGCCGGATTAGCCAACCAACTGCAATAGCTATCCGTGAGGCCCTACAGCTAACAAGGCTAAAAATGCGAAAGAAAAATAAGTAGAGGTGGGCGTGCACGTTGAGTCACCAGGGACAGCGGCTGGATGGAAATGGACAGCAGGAACTATGACTTCCATTCCTCTGCTTTGAATATTTGGCTCTAAAAGGGATAAATTATTCCATTAGAGGAGCAGCAGACGTCCTTTCAAATAATTTATAATGCATTCCGTACATTTTTTTGTTTGCTATGAGGCGAGGTAACTCGTGTGTCATTTCAGCGGATTGTGACATGGGTTTTCAAACGCTTACATGCCCAGAAAACAACACAACTTCTTTGTCCTGCCATGAAACACAAACCATTAACTTATTGTCCTCACCATCTCTTCATCTCCAACTACAACTCCAATGAGCTGCTCTCCATCTGTCTCTCTCTCTCTCTCTCTCTCTCTGTCACACACACACACACACACACACACACACACACACACACACACACACACACCTCCAGTTAGGCCGGGAACATGTTTTGCCTCAGGGGTTCTGTCTTGCTCCTACCCCATTACAAGGCTAATGAAGGCACTCAGAGGATCAAATCCAATGAAGTTGCTTTTCACACTGCTTAACCCTTATGAAACGCGTGACCTCAAGAACCACCCCACTCCACCCACCCACACACCCACACACACACAATACACCCATCATAATGCAAATGGCTAGATACAAACTAAAGGGGGTAGTAGAGAGTTCTTACACGTTTAATCATCAGAAACCCAAACATACATACCCCATTTATTCGCGTGACTTTTTTTTCCATGTAATCGTTGTATTTGTGTGCATCTTTTCTCATGTACATGTACGGTTGATTGCTTGAATTATTCATTTCTTTATGAATAACAAATGTGTTGTGATGACTGGAACACCTGACTCTGATTACCTGCTTTTATGAGTAGGAATGTGGGTGACTTCGAAAATGCATGCAAACTTTCATAAAGCCACAGTGTTGACATGCAGCCGCTTTTAATAACACACGCCTTTTGAGGCATGTGTTATTAAAAGTGAGAGTGAGTGCTTTTCACTGTCAGAATGAATAACAGTGGTTTTTATTCTGTTCATTTTATTTTATTTTGCTTCAGTTGACCCTCTCATATCTCTTTTGTGTTTCGTGCAACCAATCACCATTTATTAATTCTAGTTTAAACCTCTGAAGTCCAGGTACCCTAGCTACACCTGTTCAATATTGAGAATAACAACCAAACTTTTTTTAGAGAGAAAATGTACCTTCGGCTGCTTCTTTGTATTCTCCCCAAGGGATTGCCAGTGAGGATTAATCCATATTGGTAATTTGAAAGAGGCTTTATGCTGGATGCCCTTCCTGAAGCAATCCTCTATGGTGAGAGGGGTTGTGTCCCAACCTGAAATGAACCTTTCACTTGTAAGGCTAATGTGTAAACCTCTATACTACTGCTCTTGATACCTTATATGGGTTAGGGCACGTTGTAGCATTAATGATGACTCAGAACTCACAGGGTTAAATATCAACTCAGTAGGCCTACCTTCATCCATAACCAGGGTTCAGTATGACCTAAACATAATCATGTGAAATTACATGAAAATAGTCATGTTTGTTATTTCTTTTTAATTGACTGGGTTTACTATACACTAAAATATGACTGATATGCTTGATATGCACATTGCCTGAAAGTATCAGGCAGAAATTCTTTAAGGAAGCAGGGTGAGATTTATGTAACACATGGGCAGTATTTCTACTCAACCTATGTCAACCTGGCCCACAATTTCCTATAAGGAAAACAAAACAACCCATCCAAACAACAGCCCTGTGGTCATTCATTTAGGAATTTGTTCAATTCAACTGAATTCAATTTGCAAGAAAAGTGACCTCAAGTTGCTTCACACTGTAAAGCCCCTGACGATTTAACAAGCTTATGCCCACGTATGAAAAAATCTGCAAATACGCTGGCGTATGTGGATTAAGTTATTGGTAAGTTTTGTATAAGTTAATAATACGCTGAAGTACGCCGGTATATGTTGAGGTCACTGGAAAATTTTGAGCATACACAAAATTTCTGACGTATGGCTCATATATCTCGCATACGCAGGCCATATGTTGCATACGGTGACTCACATTACTCACAGGTCAAAATACGTGGAGATAATGTCTAGCGTACCGAAAACTTATTAATAACCTATGAATAACATGCTTTTAACCTATAAGTAACATATATCAAACTGACCTGCAATGTATATTGACCTTTGTAGATGTATTTGACGTGTTCCGGTCGCACTGAACGTGTTTCTAACCCACAGCTACCGTATAATGGCGTATGTGCTGTGTTTAAGGGAAGTGATGGTAATGGGCTTCAAGTTGTGAATGCCAGCAATACACTAGCGTTCACTGGTATTATGTTCTATATATGTTAGCGATACGTTATGTATATGTCCATATAACATCATTGTTCTGCATATGCCAGTGTTTTAGAGGAAGTTGGATGTGTCTGCATACGCTTGTTAAATCATCATGGTGTGACAGACCCCTAAGGTAAAGACCCTACAGTATTAGAGAGAAAATCCCTGGTTGATCCCCTATGAGCAAGCATTTGGCAACTGTGGGAAGGAAGAACTCCCTTCCAACAGAAAGAGACCTCCAACAGAACCAGGCTCAGGGAGGGGCAGCCATCTGCCTTGACCAGTTGAGGGTGAGAGCGAGAGAGAAGAGAGAAAGGAGAGCAAAGAGAGACAAAGTTGATTTGAAACTTAGAATTATGTATTCCATGTTTCAAATCAACTGTCCAGAAAGTCATCCTTTGTGAACTTTATCTTAGCTGCTATTATTATTATATATTTTGCATTCTTGCAAAACCAGAATGCCAGCGACTTAGTAGATCTCCTACATTTCACAAGTCATTGTAATCAGTGAATCACTAACAGAGAGACATAAGTTTTCTTGTCACTGGTCTTCAGTGGCTGTCTGTGGCTTTTACAAATACTAGATGAACATGGAAACTTACAATGGTTAATTTTTTATTCTACTTTTTTTCACATTTTCATTTGTATTAATATTTCCCATAAAATGTTCTTTGCATTCTCTATTTGTTTAAATGTGCAGCCAATACGTCAAATGAATTAACTAAATAAATGTTTTATTATGTGCCTCATAGGCTGTGTATATCACTTGCTCCCTTATCCCCTTAATTTTGCTGAACCTTAGTGGTGGTGGCTAGCATGGATTTAAACACATAAATGGTCCATTTTTACTATGTTTAAAGCTTTTATGCTGTTGTATGATTCAAATATGAGCCAAGTAGGCTATTTTTAATTGAATTAATTTACACAACACAGCAGCTTGCATATATTCAGAGGTATTCTGTTTAAAAATAAGCTTAAATATGCTGATAGGTTTTCTGCCACTTGACAATTGTTCTGTTTTGTTTGTAATTAAAAAATCTGAAAAAAAATATTTTTATTTATATTAGTTCCATTATATTATAGATGGAAGTAGCAACTTGTGTTAAAATATTTCAATTTACATTAATCTTCTGTGGTGACCCCTTAGGGAGAATACAAGGGAGGTACAGTAAATGAGTAATGTTGATAGGCTAATTTCTAATTAATAAGTTGTGTTACCTTCATTTCAAGGCTCAAATATGCTTGATTTGTTAGATTGTTTTGGTCCAAAACTGCTTGAAAATGGCACTTTTGATCATAAAAGCTGCCAACCCCTACTTTAAATACAGTTGTAATTCTTGTGAATATGAAAGAGTGTCCATAAAATGAGAAATTTGACCTTGAGCACAATTTGGGTGAAGAGCCATTAGGCGATCATTGTGTGCAAGGAATAGCAGTTCATATGAATCGTGGATGGACAGATTGCTCCTTAACCCGGATGAGCTAAAAACTGAGGATTAGAAATTTGAACGGTAAAGTGTTTGCCGTCATTTATTTAGTGAGGATGTAACAGTTCTAAATGTGGGACGCAGATAGTTACAAAAATATCCACAATACTGTACCATCGTTCCATACTGTGATTGCCATGTAGAGCTGTTAATGCATGATTAACGCATGCTGCCATTTTCAAAGAGTTAACTGGAAATACAATAATATAGAATATTTTTAATTTATGATCCGATCATGATTATAGGTATTCTGGCCTGTAGTAACATAAGCTATAACTCAATTATAAAATCCTTTCCATTTTTCTGTTCTCTTGTCCTTCACCTCCCAACTGGTCAAGGCAGATGGCTGCCCCTCCCTGAGCCTGGATTTCCCCCCCAGTTTCCCCCCTGGGATTAATAAAGTGTTCTGATTCTGACTGATTTTGATTTTGCCTAAGGTGTCTTCCTGTTTAAAGGGAGTTCTTCCTTTCCACTGTCGCTCAGCCTTTGCTCATGGGGGGGGGGGGGCTATAAGATTGTTGGGTTTTTGTCTCTGATACTGTAGGGTCTTACAGTATAAAGTACACTCAGGTGACTTTTGTTGTGAATTGGGGTGATATAAATGAAACTGAATTGAAAAACTGAACAAAAATCAGACTGTCACACACACACACACACACACAAAACAAGCTACAAACTGAACTGTAGGTTTAAAATGAATTTGAGCTTTAACTGTTAAACTCTGAATATTTAGTGGTCCCTCTGCAACACTGAACTCACTTTGCAGTGGCAGTGCAAGGGTGTGTGCTTCTTGGGTTTAATTGGTGATTGTCTGTACCTGACTAGGTGTGGATAAAGCCTTGCCTGAGGCTGGCTCGGAAACCCAATTTTCTGCTAGACCTCGTCATGTTTTCCTGGCTGTTTTTAGCTGAGAACATGTGGGGTGTTTGGTCTCCAATTTATGTTGCAGCTTATGAGCTGAGTCAGAACAGCTGGTGTATTGGGGATTTTTGCTAAATACTACCATCTACACGTTAAAATGGTCGAAATGACATTCTGGACAGGCATGTTAAATTATAGTCTGGTGACTTAACAAATCCTGGACATCAAGCAGGGTCATAACACCCTCAATATTTTTGTTTATTTATTTTTTTGCGAATCCATTCAGTAACTGCCAAGATGATTAAGTGAGAGTATAAATGTCAGTCTCATTATGGTGTTGCAGGAAATCCACGGGATTCATTCTGTCCTCACCAAAAATCTATATAATAAGAGATGACAACTATTTGTTGATATATTTCACCCCTTGAAAATTGCTGAGGTGGCCAAGAACCTTTAGAGAAGACATATGTTTCAAACATAGTGGTAACTTGGTCACTCCTTCTTTACCTGTTACTGTTACCTTAAACTACAATATCAAACTCCAGTAGATATTATCATTCCAATCAGTGTGGATATAATCATTAGTAGCTTACAGAGCATTCAATCAGATTTCTTGACAAATCCAAGTAAACTGTATGCACACTTTCTATGTAGGACAGTAGAGGAGTATCACCTTAGCAGTGTCGTTTGTTTACGGCAGAGGTGTCAAACATGTGGCCCGTGGGCCACAACTGGCCCGTCAAAGAGACCAATCCGGCCCACTGGATAGCTTTGGAAAATGTGAAATTTGCAATGAAAGTGGCAATATTTACCTTTATTTTTGTCAGTTTTACAGCCTTCTCACCGGCAAAGACGTTCCAGCTTGTCATACAGCAAAGTAAGTCAGAGATAAACCACTGAATGGCAGAAATGTGGGTGTTTTTATTGTTAGTAATCCTGCAAATAACAGAAAAGTTCCTGTTTTTTTCACTACTTAATGTGGACATTTCTGTTTCTTACAGCTAGTACACAGAAAAAAACCCCAGCACACTTTCTGCAAATCATGAGAGAAAGTCCAAGTAAGGAGCTTCTGGTGCTTTTTTCTGTAATTTTACACCTTATTTTATTAAGTTTAAGCCCAAAGTGCTGTGCTCACAGGTTTCTTCAGTTTACTACTGCAGCACTTTTTAAGCACTGTATAAAAAAGAGGACTTCATAGTTGATATTGAAAATCTTTTTTTTAAGACATCTCAGGAGTTAAATGTGTAGTTCAGCAGCTTTAAAGTGACATAAAAGTGAGCATTTTGAAGCTGTTTTTTAGAGGTTATTAGGCGATAGTCGTAGTGGTCTAGCCCTGTTGAGATCCGACTGTCTGTATGTGGCCCATAATGTAAAATGAGTTTGACACCCCTGGTTTATGGAAATTAATCCAGTGTCCAGTGTACTACACGTAGGATATTTTAAAGGGCAGCGGGAAACAGCATTTTCATTAAAGAAGTCACTCTTTGTTCTTACCTACTGGCTGGTAGCCCTGTCTCATAGGACCTCCAAATGGGTTACGACTGGCAAAGGAGCCTCCATCAATGGACCCATACGACATTCTGCCTGATGGTTGGTGGTGTGTCCGCCGCAGGTGCCTGGGGAGAAAAACAATAACCTGAATCAAATGAGAGAAATACAATTTATTTTCACTTTGCTCTGCTAGTCTCAAATTAAATGCACTCAAAGAACTGACAGTAAGTGAAGAAAGTAAATACACTGTAAGCTGTATGATGTGTTTGTAGATGTAAACTCAGTATAGATGGCATTACAAGAGGAGTGCTGAAACTGAAAGTCCTACTAGAGCTATTCTGATTTCTGTTGAGAACCAGGGGTGGGAATTTTACTGATGTATTAAAATTAAAGTTTAAATGCTTGAAGGAAAAAGCAATCATGCACCAACCAGACAGAAACAACGGTAAACCAAGTTTACATGTCTCAAAGTATACCTTTCTCTAAGCCTTTAAGTTCCTAGAATAAGAAAATTTCTTAATGTACAATACTTAATGCATATTATGAGAGAATCAAACCTTAACTATGCCTAAAATGTAGATATTATTTAGGTATATTATTTAGGATTTGATTAACAGGATTTGAATAAAGTAAGCATTAAATTCTGATGGTTGTGTTTTCCAACTCACTTCAAAACAGTGAGGGTTTTTCACCTTTTTATTGCATTGTGGTCGTTTGCCACTACATTTATCGTATGATTCAGTTTCATCCCTCTGATTATTAATTTCATCAGTGAAAATGTCAACAAATAATTTATACAGGCCAGTGTTCTATTATGGAATTAAACACCACCAGTGTTGAAGTGATGTTTCTTTGTCCATGCTTCATCTCCCCACCACTGTTAGAAGTCAGACAGGCACTTCTTGTGCATTCATGCTGAGAGAAAAACAGACCAACTCATGTTTACCTGTGTGCTACATGTCAAAGTAATACCCACATCTGTGTTAGTAAAAACTCCATTTTCAAATAAGTTGGCATATTTTGCAAAATGCAATAAAAAACACAAACCTATCAAATGTTAATTCATGGAAACCTTGATTTGAATGACAAAAGTACGGAAAAAGTCCAAAATTTTTCTGAACAACTTCATTTGTCAATCTAAACAAATTTAAAATTTGATAAATGCAAAACACTCAAAAAGTTGGGACATTTGTACCATTATTTCCCATCATCTTTACTTATAATAACACTATTTAATAATTTTGGAACTGCGGCTTCTAATTGGCTTAGTTTTTGCGTGGAACTCCTGCACGTTCTTGCTTGATGTAACACTTCAGTTGCTCAGCGGTTCGTGGACTGATGTCTGATTTTCATTGTCATGATGTGCCACACATTTTCAATAGGAGATATGCACGTTGACAAACTTATTGATACTCTTCCTTTAAAGAAAAAAAATCCCACAGAGGTCAGTGAAACAACTTTAAACTGACAAAAGTAATAATCAATTTTTTAAAAATGAAAATTAACTCATAAAAATCAGACACTGCTTTCGAAGTTTGGTTCAATTATTTAAAAAACAGAACAAACTAATGAAACTGACCTGGACAAAAATGATTTTACCCCTTAGAAAGGATTGGAAATAATTTGACCAAAGGGACATGTTAAGCCAAGGTGTGTCCTGTAAGCAGCATCACAGGTGTCTTCAAACTTGTAATAGTCAGTGTGCCTATTTAAAGGGTAAAAAGTAGACACTATGCTGTTTGGTATCATGATGTGCACCACACTGAAAATGGACCAAAAACCTATGAAGAGAGCTGTCTCAGGTCATCAGAAAGAAAACTGCAGACACGCATGTTAAAGATAAAACCATCTCCAAGCAGCTTGATGTTCCTGTGACTACAGTTCCAACAATTTAGAAGTTTAAGGTCCAAGAGACTGTAGCCAACCTCCCTGGACGTGGCCGCAAGAAGAAAACTGATGACAAACTGAAGAGACTGATAATATGAATGGTAACCAAGGAGCCCAGAACAACTTCCCAAGAAACTAGAGGTGAACTCCAAGGTCAAGGTACATCAGTGTCACATCACACCATGAGTGTCAGAGCACAGCGTTGCTGTTTGAGCCAACGAGGACTCAATGAAAGACAACTGAGGAGGACGCCACAACTGAAGACAAGTCTTAAAAAAAAAAGTGAGACAAATTTGCCAAAATGCACACTGTCAAGCTGCAAAGCTTCAGGGAGAATGTCCTTTGGACAGATGAGACCAAACTGCAGCTTTGTGGCAAGTCACTTCAGCTCTGTGTTCACCAATGCAAAATTGAAGCATACAAAGAAAAGATCACTCTACCTACTGTGCAACTTGGAGGAGGCTTGGTTATGTTATGGGACTTTATGTTGCTTCTGACACAGGGTGTTTTGAACCTGTGCAAGGTACAATAAAATCTCAAGAATATCAAGGCGTTCTGAAGCAAAATGTGCTGCCCAGTATCAGAAAGCTTGGTATACATTGGTCCTCCAACAGGATAATGACCCAAAACGCACAGCTAAGACACCCAAGAATAGCGAAGAACAAAACACTAGACTATTCTGAAGTGGCCTTCTATGAGCCGTGATTCAAACATCTATTGAACATCTTTGAAAGGTCACTTTCAAAAACACATCAGATAAACATCTGATTTAGGACCACATATGAAAGTGGCCTGAATACGATTTGAAAAAAAAAATGGATTTGTGCTGTTCAGATTGTCATAAAAAAGTCAGATACGGGTTATATATGAGCAAAAAAATCAGATTTGGGCCACTTTTGCCGGCAGTTGGAACACATGTGGTCCTAAACGTTCTTCGGTGCATGCGCATCACTTCAGGGCCATAGACTGTTCACACTGAAATCTGACGGCAGTTGCATTTAAATTATTGTTTTTAAAAATTAGACTTCAGCAAAAAACTGGAATTGAGCATTAAGACCTGCAGTGTGACCGTAGCCTAATATCCATCACAGATGCTGACTTTTGCTGTTAACAATCTGGATGGTCAACACAGAAAACTTGATGACCATTTTCTTCCTGAAAAATAGCGTACATGTGGACTCATTTGACCTTCTGGTCCATCCGAGATGAGCTCGGGTCCAGAGAACTCAGCTACATTTCCGCATAGAGTTGATATATGGCTTCTCTTCTTGCATAACACAGTTTCCAGTTGCACTTTTGGATGTCGCTACAGACTGTCTTGAGTGACAATGGTTTTCTGAAGTACTCTTGAGCCCAGATGGTAGCCCAGATATTTGTCAGAGTACCATGACTATTTCTTAGGCTGTGTCGCCTGAGGGCTTGAAGAGAATATGTATTCAAGAGTGGTTTTGACCTTCCCCTTAAACACTGAGATATTTTTAATTTTACTGAATCTTTTCACAATTCTGTAGGTGTTGAAAGACCTACGTAAATTCTCAGTAGTCCTGCCTTGAGAAAAGTCCTTTTTGAACTGACAAATTATTCTCTCACAATTTTTGGCACAAAGGGGTGAGCCATGGCCCATCTTTGCTTGCCAAGACTGAGCCTTTGATAGATGCTACTTTTATTTGTCCTGCTTTTGTTGGATTCTTCCAAACTGGTGCTACTTGAATATTCTGTGCACTTTTCAATCTTATTATAGCTCTATACAAATGTGTTGAGTGTGCTGCACCCTTCAGATCCTAAATTTGCTTATCATGACAAAATCTAATTAAGCTGGTCTGTAAAACTACTGAAAATCTTTTCTTCATACTTTTGTCAGTTAAATAAAGATTCACACAAATGAAAAGCCACAGCTTTGTGTTTCTATTGCATTTTGTAAAATAGCCTAAATTTTGAACTAAAACTTTCAACATTATGTGAAGAAACAACAGCCAGTTATGTCCAAGAATGTATTATGCAGCAGAAATAGCTGAAGTAAGCATGCTTAACCTACTACCAGCTGCACCCTTGCATAATAGTTGTGACCCTGAACAGTACAATGAGTCGAAGTAGTGCCTACACTGCACTGAGTCCTGTAAAAGGAGGTCAAAGAAAGTTGCCCTGCTCATGTCAAAGGACGGGGGTTTATAGTGAATGTGACAATAAAGACAACAAGGACTTAGCTTCCAGAAAGCTAATAGCATCGCTACCGCTATCTGACCTTAGTAAGATACAACTTTGGACAGCAAAAAAAAGAAAGAAATGATGAAAGCTAAATGAAAGTATATATTGGCAATACTTCTGACGACTGCAGACAATGTTTGGACAGTAGAGCAATATGGTTTGAAGCTGATCCTGCAATGAGCATTCTAGACCAGTAAGTAAGTAGCACCCCGCAGTCACCAGCTAACCACTAAAAGCTATATCCCCAAAAAGTTCCATTTTCTTCATGACCAAATCCCACTTGAATTTATTTTATTTTATTTGATCTTTTTTTTTAAGAACTGGCGTATGTAGCAGGAAAGTTGATCCTACAATATTCCTAAAAAGCTTTTCATGATTTTCAGCTGCAGCAGCAGATGGCAATGGCAGCAGACACAACTTGGTGTCGCCATGAAAGCATAAGATCCCAGAAATAATTTTGCTTGTGTTTCATGTAGATTGATATTCAGACAGAGATATGGCTGAAAATAAAATTTAAAAAAATACAGTAAATGCCATTGAATGGCCTAGCTATAGTTTCAAAATGGCTGAAAATCTAATCAGTTCCATATTATATGGACACACTACCACTGCTGCCACCGCAAATTCTTCATGTGAGGCAGATAACGCCAAAACTATTTTAGACTACATTTGGGGCATTATAAAAGTCTTTTTCCTTTTTTTATTATTGTTTGTTGTGAGGCTAAAGGGGGGCCACTAGGAAGACAGGAGAGGGCCCAGACACAGGTACTAGAGAAAACGGCCATGACACAATAACTACACCTGGGGGCCCTGACATGGAAACTAGAGAAGAGGGCCCTGACACAGGAACTAACTCTGGGGCCCTAACACAGGGACTGAAAATGAGGGCCCATACATAGGAACTAGAGCTGGGGTCAGGCCTGGGAAATGCTTAAGACTATGGAACCTGCTCCAGGGTTGCCATCATCAGCTCTAATGGAGTGAAGTGGTGACGACGTGAGCGCCACACTTGACGGCAAGATGGAAAAGCTGGGCTGCAGCGAGGTGGAGGAGCTGCGGCATAGATAGATGCCTGATAGAGCCACTAAACTATCATGGAAACTTATGGCAACAAAGTCCTTGAGTCATACAGGCATACAATCCAGGACCACTCCCTAAACCCTGGCTAACAGCCTGCTTCTTTGTAAAGTTTGCCAGGCCCAGTCAGATAGTCCCTATATGGGCTGATGCTTATATAGTGCTTTTCTACTCTAACTGAGCACTCAAAGTGCTTTTTACAACAAGCCTCATTCACCCATTCACATTTTTAGCACATTTAACTCTCATACACACATTCACACTCCCATGGATGCATCAGGAGCAATTTCAGGTTCAGTGTTATGCCCAAGGATACTTTGGCATGTAGACTAGAGAAGCCAGGGATCAAACCGCCAACCTTCCTTTTTGAAGTCGACCTGCTCTACCTCCTGAGCCACAGCCATCACCAATACATAGTACCATCAGGTACGAAATAAGGTCAACACTTGGGTGCTTGAGGGTGGCTGTGGATCAGGAGGTAGAGCAGGTCGTCTTCCAATACGAAGGTTGGTGGTTCGATCCCTGACTTCTCCAGTCTACATGTCGAAGTGTCCTTGGGCAAGACACTGAACCCCAAATTGCTCCCATCGGAGTGTGAATGTGTGTGTGAGGTAAA
>VUQH01021048.1:1124-11895 GCA_015106775.1 Etroplus canarensis | reverse complement strand
AAGATGTCAGTGAAGACATCTGCTAGCTGCTCTGCACACTCCCTGAGCACTCTGCCAGGAATGTTGTCTGGTCCAGCAGACTTCCGTGGGTTGACCCTGCACAGAGTTTTCCTCACGTCAGCTGTGGTGAGACAGAGCACCTGGTCGTCAGGAGGAGGGATGGATTTCCTCGCTGTTGTGATGTTTTGTGCCTCAAACCGAGTGTAGAAGTCATTCAGTGCGTCTGGGAGGGAGGCGTCACTGTCACAAGCAGATGATGTAGTCCTGTAGTTGGTGATTGCCTGGATGCCCTGCCACATGTGCCAGGAGTCTCCACTGTTCTGGAAGTGGCCGTGGATTCTCTGGGCATGTGCGCGCTTTGCCTCTCTGATGGCTCAGGACAGTTTGGCCCTGGCTGTTTTTAAGGCCACCCTGTCTCCTGCTTTGAAGGCTGAGTCTCTCGACTTCAGAAGAGCACGCACTTTTGCAGTCATCCACGGCTTCTGGTTGGAGCGTGTGGTGATGGTCTTGGAGACGGTCATGTCATCGATACACTTCTCGATGTAGCCAGTCACTGATGCTGTGTACTCCTCCAAGTCAATAGAATTGCCATTGGCTGCAGCCTCCCTGAACATGTCCCAGTCAGTGCGCTCAAAACAGTCCTGAAGAGCAGAGATGGCTCCTGCTGGCCAGGTTTTAACCTGTTTCAGAGCTGTAATATCTATCATGTCAATATGGACCAAAATCCCTAAAGAATGGTTCTAGCACCTTGTTGAATTACTGCTATGAAGAATTAAGACAGTTCTGAAGGCACAAGGGTGTCTGACCCTGTACTAGTAAGCTAGGCCAATGCAGAAGTGGATGGGAGGGGGTCGAACTAAAATGAAAATGTTCTCATTTAAATTTTTTCCAAAGATGATTTGTGCCATTTTAAGTAGTTCTTATCACGCTGATTGGGGTTCAAAGGGTTGCCTTCCTCATAAGTTTATTTTGAATTATGAATTTGATGCTGTGAAATTGGGGCATAACCTCATGTCTCATGTTAAATCTAAATTTAAATGATAAATGTTAAATCTAAATGTTTGGGTGATCAGTGAAACTAAATATTTAGCTAATATGCAAATGTATGCTACTGGTCAGCGGAAGCACCAAAACAAAAGCTTCACAAAAAGCTCTGGCTCTAACCAGCAGTTCTAGCAAAGGTGCGCTGCTGCTGAAACTTGAAACTTAAAAACGGCTCTCCTAATTTTTTCAGCTAAATTGCTGAACATGTAGGCAGGCAATAGATAACAGCAGGCATGGCAGTGACAAGTGACCATAAAGGAAGCGCAGTCACACAATGTGACCACTTGCAGGACACCTTGTATGGAGCCGGAGTTTCTATTTTGGTACTTCCAGTGACCAGCAGCTTACATTTGTATACTACATAAATATTTTGTTTCACTGAGCACCGTAACATTTAGATTTAACAGTTATCATTTAAATTGAGATTTAACATTTAGATTTAGCACCAAAAGGTTTGCAAACATTGCTGTAAAAGTGTTAAAAAGGAACTTCACAGCAAGATTGAAAGCTAAATGTTGCAAAATATTAGCGTTAACTTCAGTATGTTTCATTTTACAACACCATAGTCACTGCACTAAAAGTACATTTTTTTCTATCCAAAAGTCCCATAGCTTAAAATATTCAATTTACAATACGATAAAACTGAGAAAAGCAAAAAAAAATGGCTTAATAATATTCTGTCTGTTGAATAATGGATGTATCAATGCAGCTCTAAAATGCAAAGACTTTCTTTCCAAATTAAATAAAAACACTAAGAAATATTGTGTTTTAGTGCAAGGTCTAAATTTTTACAGCTTTGGCCAACAGACCAATGTAGTCATGCTAGGACAAAAATTAGGGATCATTATTTCAACATATTTCACATAACATGGAGGAGGTATATTAAGTATATATTCTAAGGGTGAGTTATGCTTATGAAATCTAGATGACGACTACATAATGTACAGAAAGTTGGGGGTGAAAATGGGAGCACCTCATTATTATAGGACAGTTTTAACACTATGTGAAGCTGGAGGTTTGATGCGGAGGCAACACAGCAACACCTTCATGCTAAAACTGGATTTCTACCATGCTGATTTGCCATCTGTGGCAACACGCCTGCTCTGTGTCCGCTGAAAGTGCAGACAGCCACATGAGGATCTCATGCTTGCCTAGTTTAACATGCTAGAATAAAACATAAATGAATGATTGGGTAGTTCTCTCAATGCAGCAGAATGAGGTAGAAGTAAAAAAAAACCCTCAACACTACTGTCTCTTCAGTGGTTTTTCTCTGATGTGAGCCTGAAGGTGTTTTCAGTGCATGTGTGAAAGGTGTGGAGGTAGGAGCACACTAAGTTACAGTTCTTTTGTTTTTTGGTTCCCTGTTGAGTAGGCAATGCTATTTATAGCCTTAATGTGGTAGAATCTAGTCTAGTCTGATGGCAAAACATCAAAGAGTCAGAAAACGAACGTATTTTAAAGTGGAAGTATAGTATAGTTTTAACCCAAACCAAGACCTTTTTGTAAATTCAAACAAGTAGTTCTTCAGTGCCTTAACCTAATTCAATTGTTTCAGTGTCTAAATCTAACAGAAGAGTATTTTTCATTCCCTAAACCTAACCAGAGTATTTTTCAACACCTAAGCCTACATCCAGAGTACCTTTCAGTTCCCAAACCTAATCAAGTGTTTTTTAGTGTTTAAACCTAACCACTAAGCATTTTTCAGTGCCTAAACCTAACTGCAGAGTATTTTTCAGTTTCTAAACTAATAGCAGAGTATTTTTCAATGACTAAACCTAACCAGGTAGTTTTTACCACCTAACACTAACCAAGTATTTTCAGTGCCTAAACCTAACCAAGTCTTTTTCAGAGTATAAACCTAACCCCAGAGTACTTTTTAGCACCCAAACCTTAACAAGTAGTTTTAAATGCCTAAACCCAACCGAACAAATTAAAAGCTGGGACCTATTTAACAAACTGCATTGACTCTATAACAATCTCATGGCAAAGTCCACTTTGCTTCTTTTCCAGGATGGCTTGGAAAATGCTGCTGCTGCATACAGTGAGCAGAAAATGAAAGCATCCTGTTAAAAGCCTTCAGATGGCCTGCCTGCAGGAGGAAAAAATGATAGAAGACCGCTCTCTCTTCTCATTATGTGCATGCTTAGGGCTTCAGATGAGCGAACATCAGACGAAAGTGAGAAAGTTCAGAGGAATGTTCAATTCTACCAGCACGGCCAGTGCTGCAGATCAGAAACTGGCACACACTGACTCATAAACATCAGAGACACACATCAAAAGCGTATTACTTACTGCCGCCAAAAGCTACAAACACAAACCACAACGGTGAGGACCTCCACAGCTTCAGACCATCTTTCTATGCTCATTTAAGAGCAAAAACACCCAGCGTGTGTTAATCAGCAAAATATTAACTAAATCTGTTTGTGGATCAAACAGCAGGGAGTATGCAATGCCTTCTTTTATACATATATCAGTTTATTTAACCAGGAGAAGGGCCTCTCTGAGGTTGCCCTAGCCAAGACAACAGCAGCAGGAAGTGAACAACAGAAAGAGTGGTTTAAGAAGAACAGACCACACAAAATAACAGGTAAAATGTCAAACAAATGTGATGGATCAAAGTAAACTCAATGTATGCACTGAAGGTGTTACAGTCTGCTTTTCCAACTAAATGACTCAAGTATGCCATCAGTTCAACTGTGATGGACAAGAGCTGACATGCAAATGTAAAGGAAGGTGGAAAATTACATGTACTCAGGAAGAAAATTAGACAAATACTATCACAAAAGTCCATAAACTCATTTCTCTATTGATTATTTAATGGAAAAATTTCCTTAAAATTACTTTAACCCCCAGGCTACTGAAAAAGAACATACCCAGCGTCAGTTTATACTAAGTCCACAACAGTAGGGTCAAAATTAATAAGCTTGGGCTCTATAGATAAGTCGCTTAACAAATTTATTAGACCACCACCCAATCTAAGTTTTATGGAACAGCTGCCTCAAAAAAGCATAGGAAATTACCAAAAATATTTTTAATGTTTCTGTGATGGTTAATAAACCAGTATTTAGGAGCTCTTTAACTGAAATGATATTTTTAATGCTAAAATACAATTACTATTTTTATCCATGAATTTTAAAATTCCTATCAACAGGTCAGAGTGGGATTTGAAAAAGTCACAAGAAAACCTTCTAGTTTTACCACAGACTAATCAAAAACTGAAGTTACAGAGTGAATAACAGCCTTATAACACTGAGTCTGTGAGCACTGATGCTGCTGAACTGGGTGAAAAGTCCTGAATTGCAACTCTACTAAATTTGATGGAAAAATAAGAAGCCCCACAACGTTTAACAAACTTTTGTCACGGCAATCAGGGCTTTTGCTGGCTCAAAATTACCCTTATTTTGAGGATACCTATCTATACAACCACAATCAACCTCCTCATAGTTTTTTTGGGAACATTTGATATAGAAACATGTATCTTGAGCTTGATTAAATGAAACCCTACCTAAAAAATACTGTTTTTTTATCACTGTCCTGGTGATTTAATGATGATGATGATTGTATTTTAGTCATAAATAAATATTGACAACAGAACTGAATTAAAGAGTAGGAACACAAATTATTTACTGAAAAGGTTTAGGCTAAAGTTTTATCTTACTGCGCTTAAGCTTTTTACATGCAGCTTATTCTAAACTCTAAAAAAATCCTAACTACATTTTAGCAAATAAGCACCAAAGCAAACAATAAATCAAGAATAAATATTAAACAAAGGCAGAAAATGCTTGTATCAGTTTGTACCTGATTTTTAAACATTTTTAAAATTTCAATAAACTACACAATCTTATCTAGTGGATCCATAGTTTACACCTTTCCATGAAATGCGAATATCCCTGGTTCAACCCAAGCAGAGACAAAAGCCCTTTTCACAATGGGAGGACTGGATCAGGAAGGGCATCCAGTCTAAAATATGTACCAAATCACCTATGTGGATTAACCTCCTGTGGCGGCCCCTTGGGGAAACAAAAGCAGCCGAAGACTTGCAAATGACTATCTGCATATAATATGCTAATAAAATATCATGTTTTCCTCCATTAGCCTACCTCAAACAAAGAATTTTAAACAAAGAGTCTGGTGGACAAATATTGTAATTATAATTTAAGTGTCTTTAAAAGCATAGTTGGGAAACACAATCTTAAAATTGAAATGCTCAAGCTCTCCTGGATTAAGGCCATGTCATGATAATGGTGTTAGAGCTGAATGCTGAACATGCCAGATGAATTAGAGGAAGTTAATCCCAATAACTCCACAAATAGCTTTATGCTGGAGAAATTGATCGATATAGCTCTTTTCTACATAAATCTAAGACGGCAAAAAACAAGCATGCTCACTGTGCTATTTTAAAAACAATGGAATGACACAATTTGGCAAACAGACCTCCAAATACTTGTAAATCTTTTCTTTGTGGACTGTGTTGATGGTTATTTAGGGCTGCCACTGGTTCCATGATGTTACACAAGCGTTCACGTTATTGTGTCCTTAAAATTAAAGCTTAAATTAAAATCTAAAACCAGAAAATAATTTTGTGCCACTTGGCTACGTAGCCAAAGCCAACATTATGGAAAATGCTTGAGGCAAACTGTCACTGTGTAGTAAATAAACGTGTTGGATGCCAGAAATGTCACAACACTGCAGCAAATCCACACAATGGTACATGAGCTGGACGTGTTACAGCAATGACTCAACTAGAGGAACGTTCACTGTCAGAGGATCCTTTTGCCATCAGTAATACAGTATATAATATAGTCTTACTGTCAGCATACCGAGAATGACTGCAGTAACCCAAGCTGAAGCCAGTGGCTCAGTGACACCGGGTGTGTTCAAGGGAGTGGGCTGCAGAGAGGAGTCCTGTGGAACCAGCAATGTAAGGAAATATAAAGCTATCAGGAATATTTATGTGTAAGTCTGTGACAGGATAACTGAATAACTCTAACCATAGAGGTCTCCTGGAAGAGAATCCTGGAAAAATTATTAATATTTAAAATTAACTATCATTACACTCACACTACTCTACCAGCTGTAGTATCTACAACTGTCTGAACTACATTTGTGTTAGAAAATATGAGGAAAATCTCCCCTCAGGGGAGAAATGTGTACTGCTATTATGTGGATTTTGTTTATCTTTGTCCAGTACATCCTGTTATATTAGACTATATGCTGTTGTTGACAACAAAGTCAGAAGAAAGTTGTTCGATTAACACAAGATTAAAGCTATAAAAATAATCCCCAGGTTTCCTAACATTTGTTTACTTTGACGCTGATACTTCAGAGTATCCAAGCCACCTTTAATTTCTAAGAAAAGGTCATGCCTAAGAGCACCTGCACGCCTGTACCTGCAGGATTTATGAGGGAAAACAGTGCCAAGTGAGCCATTTTCTCTTTTCAAGTCTGATTCACAAACTGAGACTGTGAGAAAAAAGAAGTTCACACGTATGACTTCCTGAACCTATGAAATGCTTCACACCACATTTCACTTTCTTGCCACAAGCAGTATTTATCCTCACTTTTGCAACTTTTTTAAAAATGGAACACTAATCAAAATAAGAAAAAAATGGCTCTAGAAGAGAGTGATTATCCCATCTGTTCATACAAGGCCAGAAAGAGAATGAGACAGGGTGCAACAAGTTTTGCCATGTCTAACAGCTAACAAATGTTGCACCAGTTGGGTACTGCTGTGTCTTTCAATAGATATTTTAGAGGCCTAAACTAGGGAGGAACTATGCTAGTATAAGAACCAAGACAGATAATGCTTCTTTCTTTTACAAATCTAAAGATGACAAATACTTTCACCCCTTCTCAACCACATACACACTTTTTTTAGACCCACATCTGAGGCACTTCCGTATATTAGGTGACACAAAAGGAGAAAAGTAACACTAAACACCTGTGAACTGAAGTATGAGTCTGCAATATCTAGCTGACTGAAATGAAATTATTTAAGCCACACTAAATAACACTGGAGTAACTTTTTACAAGTGTAACTGTCATTAGAATTTTCTAGCTTGCAGCAGAAGTGAGCGTTACGACCTTTGAGACAAGTTTAAAGTTGCACATTGTGCTTTTCTAGCGTGCTATCAACAAATCCGGCTGTCTGTGGACATTTCACTTCCACTTTCAGCACTTTTAGCAGAGGCTGGGCGGAAAGAAAACATTCTTCCGTGTCATTTCTATGTGTGGTTGTACTACCAAATGAGGCAAAGATTTACCTTTAAACTAAACAGCCGGCGGGTTTTTTCCTGGTTCAAAACGTGTCTTTGGAAAGTGACTGTGCATGTAACGGGTCTGTGTTACCTTACCAAACAGAAGTCTGTGCATTTCCCAGTTGTTTTTAGCCTTCTTTTAAACAAGAATGAATTTACACTTGATTAAAATTATTTTAAGAAAATATTTTTTAATCACAGTCCTGGTGATTTTTCCTTTGGAAGGCCAAAACGTGAAAAATTTTAATACACAAGAAAAGCACTTAATGTTTGAAACTCAATGGCCCCCTCCCCACTATATACGCTCATGTGAAAAAGAAAGACTAATGCACCTCATGGTTCAGTAAACTGTTAACTACCTTTAGCAATAATAACCTGAAGTGTTTTCTGTATGACTATCAGTCTCTCATATCGCTGTGGAGGCATTTTGGCACTATTCTTTACAACACTGCTTCAGTTCATTGCAGCTGTGGGCATTCTTTTATGCAAAGCTCTCTTAAGACCCCACCACAGTACTTCATTCTTGCCGAAATGTGGATTTTCGCCAGGTCAACACCTTGATTCTTTCCTTATTTCAGCCATTCTGTTGTAGATTTGCTGCTGTTTTATGACGCAGTTTGGGCCAAGCTTTACATGTCTGACAGATGGCGTCCCATTTGACTCTAGAATACTTTGGTATACAGAGGGTGTGTCATTGGTTGATTCAATGAATGCAAAGTCCCCAGGTCCTATGGCTGCAAAACAATCCCAAATTATCTCCCCTTCATTACCACACTTCACAGATGATATGAGGGGATTGTGCCAATATGCCATGTTTGGTTTTCACCAAATGTAGCACTGTGCATTATGACCATGTATCTCTACTCTGTCCTTGTCAAAAGGACTTTGTTCTAGAAGTCCTACGGTTTGTTTGGATGCAATTTTGTAAACCTTCTTTTCTGAAAGCTGTGCTGCCATGTTCTGTTTAATAGAGAAGAGGTTTTCTATTGGAAACCCATTCGAACAAGTTGTACTTGTTCAGTCTTTTTCTAATTTTACTGTTATGAGCTTCAACATTTAACATGCTAACTGAAGCATGTATAGCCTAAGATGTATCTCTTGGGTTTTTTCTCTAAGCACAGAGTGTCTCCATGGTGTAGTAGTTTGCACATTTGCCTCACACGCAAAAGATCATAGGTTTGAACCCAGGTGGAGACACCAGCCCCTTCCACAATGGAAGGGTTGCAGCAGGAGAGCCATCCAGCATAAAATCTGGTCAAATTTGCTATTTGAATTCATGAGCTGTGGAAACTCCTTGGGGAAGTACAAGCGAGCAGCCAAAGATGTTAACTTTTTCTGAACATTGCAAGGACTGACATCAGTGTGAATTTGTTTGAACATCACACAGCAGAATGCTCCAGACCAGGAAAATGCCAAAACTCGTGCTTTTATAGAGGTGCAAGCACTTCATGATGATCAGGTAATCAAGTGCATTTGAACAGCAGTACCTGGCTGCTTCTTACCCTCTTAATTCCTATGGAAGGGTCTACTTAGCTTTTCACAGGACTGCACAGAATCCTGTGAAGACTTTTTTTCATCACAGGACTGTATACTGCTTTTGAGAACCACACAAAAGAAAAACATCACAGTAAGCATCTGTTAACTGAAGTATGAGTCTGCAGTATCTGGCTGATGTGGAGTAACCTTTCACATGTCAAACTAGCATTTGAGTTTTTTTATTTGCATCAGGAAGAGACAAATTTAAAGTAGACACTGCACTTTCTTAGCGTGTTATCAATAAATCCGGCTGTCTGCGGACGTTTCACTTCCACTTCTTGCACGTTTCAGCAGATGCTGGGTAGACAGGAAGCTATATGCTGTGGTTATACTGATGATTGATGCAAAGATTAGCTACAGAAATCCCAGAGCTGGACTGGAAGTACGAATTTGAGGTACTTCTTATTACTTGAAAACCAGAGGTGGGAAGTAACGAAGTATAAATACTTTGTTACTGTACTTAAGCTGTGTTTTCAGGCATCTACTTTACTTGAGTTTTCTTGATAACTACTCCCCACTTTTTAACAAAAATATCTTGACTTTCTATTCCTTAAATTTTCAAAACAGGCTCATTACTTTAGGTTCAAAGGGAGTAACTGATTATTCCATGGCACTGCACACCTTCCCAAGATCAAACCAATTTGAACCTAAGTGAAGGAAATAACACATAAAAGACAAGCCTGTTGGTTTATCCATCATCAGTGCATAACACATGTGACTGTCATAAAAGGCGTAGAGATGAAAGAGGCAAAACACATAATTTATGCATCATTTACAGCACTAAATTTATTTTTCTATTTAAGTGGGAAGGCAAAGTCATGCATCTACAATGTAGGCAACAGCAAACAGAGCTAGTTTTTTTAATCTGCTTTGTTTTTCTCGCTTGTGTTCTACAGCTGAGGGCATTCATTATAAACTGAAATAAAGTTCCTATTGCCTTGTATTAATATTAGTTTTATACTATATTTATACCTATAGATACCTATTGATTCTAAACAAAGGCAACTATACCTCTATATCCAGCTCCATAGTCAGCAGCTTATTATGAGTTAATAGCAGAGTCTCTCAGGAGTCAAAATCTGCTCTGTAGTTGTACCTGACTTACACTATTTACTACATGGCTAGGTAAACTATTCCAAGGTCTGACCTGTCATTGGGTGAATGAAAATCTATTAGGGTGTGACAGGTACAGTTTTTGAATGTGTCCTCTTGTTGAACTGGCTACTTTAATGAGGCTGAGTGTTACATCTTTGTCGTATACAGTTCAATAATAGTACCTCTTAGGCAACAACATGCAAGTGTGGGAAGCTTTAGTCTCATCAGTCGTTCTGAATAATCAAATTAATTCATATCAGGTAACTGCCCTGTGGCTCTTCTCTGGACGGATTATACGCAGGGGCGGTTCTAAGGGGGGGATCTGGGGATAAAAAGGTCTGGCTCACCTTTTTCTTTGAGACAGCTTCGCCCTTCTCAGTGCGTCATTGTAAATACATGACTATGACATTTTAAACAATATTATATGCAGTGAAAGCTATTAGGTTAATTCTGAATGGAAAACAATAAATGTGTAAGTTTTGAAAGATAGATTCCTCCTCATGTACATCATGCAGTTTTCTCCACTGCCTACCATTCCATAACTCCTTAAAGGATGTGCAAGACACTGTTATTAACTCATACAACTCCATAAAGGTAAACATATTTACACCTGTAACCAGACTATACTCTATTAGGTCCACTAACCGCTGTTGCAGCTCTTGCTTCTTGTATTATATTATTATGTGGCAGCTACGTCTCCTAATGGTTTTTTACAGAGGCAGGAGGTCTGTGCACATTAAAATCGTTAGAACTCACTGAATTTTCAACCAGTTTTCAAGTGCCTTTTTTTCCACCTTTAATTCTGATTTCTGGTTTCCCATGAGCCCCCAACTGACTGG
>VUQH01021047.1:1445-24298 GCA_015106775.1 Etroplus canarensis | reverse complement strand
TTTACAAGACAGTAGTGAGACCTGCTATGATGTATGATTTGGAGACGGTGGCACTGACAAAAAGACAGGAAGCAGAGCTGGAGGTGGCAGAACTGAAGATGTTGAGATTTTCCCTGGGAGTGACCAGGATGGACAGGATTAGAAATGAGTACATCAGAGGGACAGCTCATGTTGAGAAGTTTGGAGACAAAGTCAGAGAGGCAAGGCTGAGATGGTTTGGACATGTTCAGAGGAGGGATAGTCGATATATTGGACAAAGGATGTTGAGGATGGAGCTTCCAGGCAGGAGGAAAAGAGGAAGACCACAGAGAAGATTCATGGATGTAGTGAAGGAGGACATGCAGAGGGTGGGTGTAAGGGAAGAGGATGCAAGGGATATGATGGGATGGAGGCAGCTGATCCGCTGTGGCGACCCCTAACGGGAACAGCCGAAAGAAGAAGAAGAAGACCTTCACTGCCTCTACTCCTTACATCTTCATGGATTTTGTTTATCTAATTGTACATAAACCGAAATTAATTAAGAATATTTGGATTCTCTCCTAATAGGTAACCATGAAATAAGAAAATTCAAATATTCCTCCTTATTTATCTTGAATACTGTTGAGCTCACTGACCATCCTTTGTCGTCATCCTCTGCCAGCTCCTCCACCTCCTCCTCTGGACCCTCAGTGATGGCCGATGAAAGCTTGGACTTGAAGCTATTGAGCAGGGCCAGCGTCTATCATAAAGATCAGATATCATTAAAACACACCCTAACTACTAAAGTATCCCCAGTCTATTTCAATTTCACACACAGTACTCTTTTACCTGTTCTTCTCTGCTTGAGCCTTTTTTCAGTTTTTGCTTCCTGAGCTCTTCGTACTTCTTTCTTCCCTCCAGGTACTCAGCCACGGCTTCACTGGTTGGCTTTTTATCCACTTCAGCGAGACAAGAGAGACACAGTAGATTGCTATTAGAGCAGCAAAGCAGGACAAATCTTTGCTAATAATTTGAGAACTCTCTGCATGTCCGTGCATCCATCTGTTCTTTGCCTATCTCAACAACACTTCAAACTTGGCAACTGTGTAGCTGGTGAGACAAGTAAGTGCAGCGTTGAGGTCATTTGGATGAGTGACTCTCACATTTCGACCTGAGACAGCTGGAATAAAAGCTGGCAAAAAAGTTGTAATTTTTTGCAAAATTCCGTTACTGTGATGGTCTAAAATTCAAACTGGTTCTCACAAAGATAGCTGGGCATGGTTTTAATCATATTTTTTGGTCTTTGATTTTCCCATGACAAACAGCTTTAGTCAATCTTCTGTTGAAAATTGTAAGCCACAATCTAGCCGATTTTAACAGCTACGTTTTGAGAAGCCACAATCACACACACTCACTGAATGAGTGTGCCCTTATAGCTGTCCTTTTTTCAGCTTTGACTGCCTGCATGTGATGCATTTAGGGGACATTTGCAATTTGTAGCCATAACAAAATAACCTGGATTACATTCTCCCTGAACAGACAAAACAACATAAGTGGTGAGGCTGTTTAATCTATTCCTCATCATCACATGTTGAATTTAACAGAAATGTGGCAAAGTTTCCTGCAAAGCAAAATAAAAGACTTTTAAGACTGTTAGCTCATCTGCCCGAAGGACCAATGAGCTAACGTGTCGAGTTGTCAGTCTGTCTGTCCACAATTCATGAGAATTGCTACTCCAGCCATCCAGCCATCCATCTATTTCCGGTTTGCCTGGCCCCCTCAGTTTCAGTGAAGGAAAAACATAATGCTCCAGCTTATCAAAACATATGGGACAATTCAATGCTTTCAACACTGTGGGAACAGTTTGGGGAAGGCCCTTTATCTGTTCCAGCATGACTGTGCCCCAGTGCACAAAGCAAGGTCAAATAAAGCCATGGCTAGATGAGTTTGGTGCAGAAGAACTTGATTGGCCTGCACAGAACCCCGACCTCAACCCCATCAAACACCTTTGGGGATAAACTAGAACGGTGATTGCTAGACAGGCACTCATCTCTCTGGATGACTCCCATGTAGGGGTTCCCTTTAATTTGTCTTTAATTTGATTTAGATCTCTCATTCAGGACATAAAGTTGCATTGCAGAGAAGAGAATTCATTATCTGTAAATCTTTTGTAAACTGACTCATTGTTTAAGTCACTTTTTTGCTTTTTCCTGTTTCATATCTTCGGAGTGGAAAAACTTTATATGAAATAACAAAAGAAAACAAATTACTTGCTACAGCTTCGTAAATGTGGATATTTTTAGGTGTTCTTCTATGACACTAAACTGAATGATGATGCAGATTTGGACTGCTGCTTAGACAAAACAGCATCAAAACCTGACGTAAAGATGCCACCTCAGATTTCCACTACTTTATGTTATTATGTCCAGTTTACTGTCATAACATATAACAGCGTATAGTCAACAAATAATAAAAATAATCATCAGTTTCAGCTCTATTACAAACACAAGTGAGGAAACCAGACTGAAGTACACTGTGGGTGTCTGGTGCAGCAGACGTATGAGCTGTGTGTGTTATAAAGTACAGACAGAGAATAAAATCACAGTATGCTGGGAATATTTTTCCACCAAACCATCCCCTCTGCAGTATGTGTGAAAAATTCTCTCATCATGAAGGCAAGGGGAGACAATCAGCGTGCTGACACTGGTGTCTCATGCAGTTAATGTGCTTCTGTAAATCTCAGTGCTCAGACGTACAGTCTGTGAAGTCACCGAGCAGCAGACAGTGAGCACAGTCTGCTGGCTGCCTGAGCGCTTTCTTTCCACAACAAAATGTGATGTCACACACAGACACAAGCCCCAGGTCACCGTCACCTCACTCGCCAAGCTGTGCCACTCCTGAGTGGATGCTCTGACACATTCAGCTGCACAAAATACATGATGTAACAGAGAAAACAACACGGGGCCACTGCTTGTCATTCAGGAGAGAGCTGCAATTTTACGAGTTTCTACAGTGACTTTTATCTAATGGACCTGCACAAAATAGTCCAAACTGGTAAAGTGAAATTTATAAAAAGCATTTTAAAAAAATTCTAAAAAATAAAAAACCAAAAACAGGTGCATGCATATGCGTTCACCCCTCCAAAGTCAGTATTTTGTAGAGCCACCTTTTGCAGCAGTTACAGCTGCAAGTCTCTTAGGGTAAGTCTCTATGAGCTTGGCACATCCAGCCTTTGGGATTTTGTCCATTCTTCAAAACAAAACTGCTCCAGCTCCTTCAAGTTGGATGAGTTCTGCTGGTGTACAGCAATCTTTAAGTCATGCCACAGATTTATGCCTCAGTTGAACTGAGGTCTGGGCTTTGACTAGGCCATTCCAACACATTAACACGTGCCCGCTTAAAACACTTGAGTGTTGCTTTAGAAGTATGCTCAGGGTTATCAACCTGCTGGTTGTGTGCATTTATTTAATAAGCCCTTTATCATGTCCAGAGACCCTGACTGTGGAACGATAACTTATTCACCAAAATAAACTAATACAAGAAAAAATAAAGAAGAAATACACAGGAAACCACTGAGAAAAGCCTGTTTAAGAGACATAACTACAGTCTGTGCTACTAACTAGACACTATACCAAGAAATCAACTTTAAAAAGCTAATTATTTAAAAAATGATCTAAAAATCTTGGTTTAAAAAAATCCCAGAACAATTTGTGTGTCCATTAAACAGATACTTTTCAATGTAGTGAGAGAGCATCAATCACTGGAGCTGAAATATGAAGCCAACAGTGAAGTGCCAAAAACTACAGTTCCCCTAATGACTACTAGGTCCATAAGCGAATCAGCCCCCATTTGTCTACATTACATCATACCTGCCGACATTTTAGTTTGAAAATACAGCCAAAGCCCCCAGCCCTTGTTTATTCTCTTTACATTTTGCATATTCATCATATCGCTGATAGGTAAAAAGATTTCGGGGACACAGTATCACAGTAAGGTTATTTAGAATTTTTACTAAAAATTTAATTTGCAAAAAGAAATAGTATTTTTTGGACCTGATGAAGGTTTAGTGTGCTAGAAATAACTGCTTGCAAATAACTCCAAATACTAAGCAATAAATTAATTCATAATAAATAATAAAATAAATGAATAAATAAATTAATTATCATAAAATTCATTATTATAATAAATTCTTCTTCTTCTTTCGGCTGCTCCCATTAGGGGTCGCCACAGCGGATCATTGTTATGAATCCGCATATTTGATTTGGTAAAGTTTTTACACCGGATACCCTTCCTGATGCAACCCTCCTCATTTACCCAGGCTTGGGACCAGCACTAGGAGTACACTGGCTTGTGGGCCCCTGTGGCTGGATTCATTATTATAATAAATAAATTTCCCAAACACACACAAAAACCTAAGTACCACACTTTCCCAACTTTCCTTCTGTCAATACTGAGAGCTGCTGTGCTGCTTGAGGGGCAGCCCTTTCCCCTCTTGATTTATGAGATGAACAAGTGATCTCCTTCCATCTCTCCCCCAGTCACCTTTGCTACAGCCTGTGACATGCCGGATGCTGACTGATGATACCCTGAGGTCCTACAGGACGAACACACATCACCCTCTCCAGCTGTTGTCACTAACTACTATCTTTGAGTTTGATGACCTTTCTAACTACATTCCTCCCCTCTCCTGTCACCTGGGATCTAGAGGGCTACAAATCAAGCTGCTGATGTTGTAGCAACCGAACTCTGTTGTGGACGACAAACGCCCCTTTCATAGGATAAAGTCTTCCCCTTCTCTGTTAAACAATCGACGGTTTTTAAACAAAAAGATGAAAATCACTGCTGGCCATCCATCAAAAAGGATTCAGTCAGCAGAGCTGTGAGGTTAACACCAGCTATCTATCAACTATTGTGCAACAGCAAAGACTGTTAACACACACTGTAAACCCACATGCTCAAAGTAGTCAAATACTAGTGTATCTCAAAATATATAGTGACAAGTAAACTATTTCAAGCCTTATTTGTTTTAATTGTGATGATTAAGTCGTATAGTTCATACAGATTAGAAATCTACTAAAGCACCTTTAACTGCTCAGTGTTATTTTCCCCAACAGGTCATCAAAGTGGATGAATCCACATGAGTAATACAGCAGAGGTTTTACAACAGATGCCCTTCCTGACATAACCTTCCAATGGTGGGAGGGGGTTGTGTCTCACCAGGAAATGAACCAGGGAATCCATTATCTCGCATTATTAGAATATTGCCTTAGAACAATCATAGTGGCCTTCAGCTCATTTGTTGTTTCTATCTTCCTCTTGACAATATGCCATAGGTTCTCTATGGGATTCAGGTGAGGCGAGTTGGCTGGCCAATCGAGCACAGTAATAACATTGTCAGCAAACCATTTGGTAGCACTTTTGGCACTGTGACCAGGCGTTAGGTCCTACTGGAAAAGGAAGATGGCAAATGAATGCATGAAGCGCTCTAAAATCTCCTGGCAGATGCTAGATGGTCTTTGGACTTGCTATAACTCAGTGGATCAACTACCACCAACTGCAGCAGATGACATGACGGCCCAAATGATCACTTCACACTGGACTTCGAACACCTTGGATTTTGTGCTTCTCCACTTATTCCAGACTCTAGGACTCTGATTTCCAAATTAAATATAAATTTTACTTTCAACTGTCAAGTGCTTTTTCTTCTTAGCCCAGGTAAGGTGCTTCTGGCATTGCCTCTGGTTCAGGAGTAGCAGATACTAGGAATCAGTTATAGCAACTTTCCTGTATCTGTGTGTGGTAGCTCTTAATGCACCAACACCAGCACCAGCCTTATTCCACTCCTGGTAAAGCTCTCCCATGTTCTTGAATTGACTTTTCTTGACAATCTTCACAAGGCTGCGGTCATCTCCGTTGCTTTGGGACCTTTTCCTACCACACTTTTCCTGTCCAATCAATTCCATTAATATGCTTCGAAACAGCACTCTGTAGAATGGCCTTCTGTGGCTTATTCTCCTTGGGGAGGTTGCCAATGGCATCATCTGGACAACTGTCAAGTCAGCAGTCTTCCCCATAATTGTGGTTGTGTGTATAAACTACACAGAGATACATAATATTTATACTGTTTGAATAAGATTGTATTCAAACTCAAAATGAACTATTCTAATAATTTTTTGAACTGCACTAATCGAATAAGCATCCATCTATCATCCATCTACTGCTCCTTCCGATGTGGATGAGTAGGAGCTGTACTCTAAGTCCTTCCCTAAATAACTGAGCCCAGGCACCCTTCAGAGGAGGCTCATTTCCACTACTTGTATCCACAATCTCTATCTTTTGGACGCTAAACAAAACTCGTGACCACAGGTGAGGCTACGAACCCAGACTGACCGGTAAATCAATAGCTTCACTTTCACGCTCAGCTTGCTCTTCACCACAACAGACTGGTACAGTGTCTGAATCAGTGCCGACAACACATCAATCCGTCTATCCATCTCACACTCCATTCTCCCCTCACTCATCAACAAGACCCTAAGATACTTAAACTCCCTCACTTGGGAACAGAATAAATACTGCGACTGTTTTTAAGAACATTTTCGTAAATTTTGAGTTCTTAAAACTTCTTTCTTCGGCTACTTCCGGTAGGGGTCGTCATAGAGGATCGTCTGCCTCCATTTCACCATATCTCTTGCATCCTCTTCCCTCACACCAACCCTCTGCACATCCTGCTTCACTACATCTATGCAAATTTAGAGTTCTTGAAAGTAATTATTCTTTGATATAAAGTGAACTATTTTGCTAATCTAAAACTATATGTTTTACTATGATAGTAACTACTGTATTTTATTTAGGGAGGTAAAGTTACGTTGCACGCACCTTCTGAAAGTAACAGCATTACAGCGATACTCCGATTTTTGTGATTAAAAAAATATGCAAGATACTATGAAAACTAAGTCATATTAATGGAAACTATTTGAGATGACTTAATAAGCATTTTGCCTCCAATCAAAATGTCAACTTTAAGCTCATTACCTTAAACAAGCTGATTAATACATTTTCCTTTTTTGTATTCTGCCAGTCTTTGGGAGTTTTACAGTTTGTGAATATACTAAGAGGTTGAAACAACTAAACTGAAACCAAGAAGTTAAAAAAACTAAGGTGGTCAGAAACATCCAGATGATCTACAGAGCAGATAAAATAACATGCTAATCTTCATATTAGAATTTGCTATTTCAAATATCAATCAACTGAAACTTGTCCTCAAAATGAACAAGATGACTGACAAGGCACCAGTGTAATAAAACACCAAAAGCACACAGGCAAACCTGTGTAATATCTAAGTGGGATAAAGACTGCTGCCACATCATTTTGAGAGGGTATTGAATGGACAGTGGTTTCAGAATGGCTCTCTTATTTTTGGCTCTGGTACCCAGTGGTCATGCCAAGAAAGAGAAATCCAGACTGCAGGAACATGCAGGAATTTATGTGATGAAAACTGAAGTGATGACTGTGATGAACTAAACTGTGTGCTCTTGTTAAAGGTGAATTCTGAAGGGACAACTTGCTTTTCACTCAGATCAAGTGTAATGCCCTGCACATTCCAACCATAAAGGCTGTCAAAAATGCAGACTTTCATCCTTAATTCAAGGGGTCAAAAATTACAGCCATTTTTATACATAGCCCCCCATTTTCAGAGGCTCAAAAGTAATGGGACAATTAACTCACAAGCAGTTTCTTGCCCAGGTGGGGACTGCTCCTTCATTATTCAATGACAAACTAAGCAGATAACTGTCTGGGGTTGATTCCAAGTGTTGGACTTGCATTTGGTGGCTGTTCAAAGAAAAGCTCAATATGAGGACCAAAGAAACGTCGATACAAATGAAGGAGGTCATTATTAGGCTGGAAAATCAAAATAAACTATCAGAGAGAAAGCAAAAACTTCGGGAGTGGCCAAAACAACTATCTGGAACATTCTTAAAAAGAAGGAATGCACTGGACAGCTCAGCAACACCAAAAGGCCTGGAAGACCACGGAAGATAAATGAGGTGATGATTACAGAATTCTTTCCTTGTTTAAGAAAAATCCCTTCACAACATCTAGCTAAGTCAAGGGCACTCTCAAGCAGGTAAGTGTATCACTGTCAAAGTCTACAATCAAGAGATGCCTTCATAAAAGCATTGGTTACACTCAAGAATAGGAAGGCCAGAGCAGATTTTGTCAGAAAACATGTTTAAATTAAAAAAAAAAACAAAAAACAAAAAAAAAACTGCCCAGTTCTGGGGAAAAAAGTCTTTGGACAGATGAAACCGAGATAAACTAGTACCCAAATGGTGGGAAGAGAAAGTATGGAAAAGGAAAGGAACCGTTCATGTTCTGAAACATACCACATCATCTGTCAAACATGTTGGAGGCAATGTTATCGAATGGGCATGTACTGGGTCACTGCTGTTTATTGATGATTTGACTGCTGATAGAAGTAGCAGGATTAATTCTGAAGTGTACAGAGCTATGGTCTTTGCTCAGGTTCAGAGAAATGCTGCAAAACTGATTGAACAGTGCTTCACAGTGCAACCAGATAATGAGCCAAAGCACACTGCAGAAGCAATCCAGGAGTTTCTCAAGGCAAAAAAATGGTATATGCCTCAACAGCCAAGTCAGTCACCTGATCTCAACTCAGTAGAGCAGCTTTTCAGTGACTGAAGACAAAACTGAATGCAGAGAGACCCACAAACAAGCAGCAACTGAAGGCAGCTGTAACAAAGGCCTGGCAGAGCATCTGAAGGGAGGAAACACAGCATTTGGTGATTTCCATGGGTTCTAGACTTCAGGGAGTCATTCACTGCAAAGGATCAAAAATAATCCTCATATTTAAATTATGTTGGTTTTCCTATTGCTTTTGAGCCTCTGAAGATGGGGGACTATATGTAAATGGCTATATATTTGGTCAAAACCCTTGGATTAAAACTGAAAGTTTAAACTTCGATTATATTTTGTCTGTTTGATTTAAAATACACCGTGTTGGTGTTCACAGGCAAAAATAGAAAAAAAGTGTTATTGTCTCAGAACTTGTGGACCTAGCTTTATATTTTATCCATAATTTAGAACAGAAAAAAACTGAAACAAAAAATAAATTATCAACAAATGATTGGTTTCCAGCTTTTCAAATGTTAATCCCAAATTCTTTATATGTGACAGCAAACTGAGTATGTTTGGACTTAGGACTGTTGGCTGCAGAGAATGGCAATTTGGAGAGGTCATCATGACTCTTCTATTTTCTAATAACTTAAATGATGTCATGTAACCAAGAAAATATGTGGCTGATTATCTGACACTAAAATTAATGATTTGTTACAGATGTAAGTTATTGCAAACCTGCATCATGTGTTCACTGAGCCAAAAATGACCAGATAAAGAGGCATGTGAGTGCCTGAAGCTGACCTTCACCGCGAGGTCAGAACAGAATCAGGAGAAAGATTTAGGCTTGAATTTACAATGGAAGCCTAACTGTGTGATTGTGTGTGTGTGTGTGTGTATGTGTATCTCCAATGGGATGAGATAAAACAAAACCCTTACTGCAGTGTTCGTCCGTGGCTGAGCAGAGTTACAAGATTTACTGCATTTGAGCAGACATCCCTCTCCCCTGCAGTGGCCATTGGCCCATGGCATCTACCCATTTCATTTAATGGAATTAACTTTTGCTTCTAACACAGGAATGTAATGAGGGACTTTTAAAAGAAACTCTTGCCTCTGGCTAAGCTGTCAGAGAGGCACAAAACAAAGGCTCCTGGCAGAATTTAAATACCTTGTAAGATAACAGAGAAGCTTAGGCTAGTTGCCACTTGGTATAATAATACAGGGCTGTTACTCTCTCAAAACTTGAGTCATTATCTGGATCTTTTAGAGAAGGCCTCATCCTGGATGGTGGTAGAAAGGATTTTACTGTGTGTAGATATCACTAAGAGCAATGCAAATTTAGAGACAGCCAACGAATCTTAGGTTAATCATAGTATTGAAGTACAAAGTATTTGATTGTATTTCGTTCTCTTTCACCTAAAATCATGAACCAGTTGGCCACAAGACAAGATTAGGGTCAGTGTCTGTGTCTAAAAAATGTTTGCGGAGAGAAAAACAAGGTTTGAGCAACAAAAGCCCTTCATGGATTTGTGTAAATTTTGGTTGGTGGTAATCCCACATTTAGGCCTGCTCCCTGTAGAACCCCCCGCAAACTATTTTGTTTAGTTGCACAACAACACACCCAACCTCAGGCTAACCTCTGTGCCTGAGTGGTTTTGGTAATTTTCACAAATGTGTTTCGGCGTCAGCAAAAAATCCAGTGATTGACGGCATTATGACAGACTGCAGTGTGGTGAAGACCCAAGGAGATTTGGGGGGGGTAGATTTGCACAGAATTCCGTCGGCCCAAAGCTGCAAACTAACTAACAAACACACAAGAGGGGTTTGATGTGCAACCATGGCGGCCTCTCAACAATTTTTACCCATGCAATTTTCAGAAAGCTACAACACAAAAATGCAGACCCTTGGGGTGGGATAGACGTCTGCAACTAATTGACAAAATCAGAGGGTTGCCTGTCTCAGTGTCCATTAGCAGAGAATGTAGCACAGACCACCCTCCTAGAGACTTAGTTCACACTTAGAGCTACTTTAAAACATCATTAACAAGAAACCTACTTGAGGTAGCTGTAGTAAGGCAGATATAATACATCACCAACCACCAATAAATTTACAGCATAATGTTTAACACGAGGACACATTCATGAGTACATGCAGGGGATTAATAGCTGCACACATACCCTCCTTGACTTCATCTGCTGCAGGTTTTGAACTTTCTTCTTTCCTTTGCTTTATGGCCTGTAGCTCCTTCTTCAACTGCCTTACCTCCTTCCGTAATTCATCACTGTGAGGGGAGATATAAAGTTTTGAGAACTTAAACTCAACATACATGACTGTTATGAAAGGAATACACCTGTACAGACATGAAGAATGACTCAAAGACAGAAGCCATCTATATCAAACATGTAGGGAATAGTTTAAACAGACATTTTACTCCATGGCTCCCCCTCCAAAAAAAAAAAAAAAAAACATCATAAGCATATACATTGTTTTAGGTTTAACATCAGACATTAAATGTTACTACGCTGCATAAGCACACACAAGTTGTTCTGAAAGTTCATGTGCTTTCATAACTTCATGTTCAGTGCCTATTATGTGGGCACATAAAACAAACACACTGTTACGATAAAGAATGTGCATGGAAAGCTGGTGTTAGTCCAGTAAATTTAATGGAGGCACAAATAAAATAAGTGTTCAGGCTTCTAGAAAGCACTAGTCAGGGTGTTGAGACTGAGCAAACATAAGTGAGAAAGGCAGCAATGAATTTCTATTGAGGAATGAGTATTGACATTCTAGCAATACTAATTAAAGCTCTAATTGCTAACCTTTGAGCCAATAAGTCCCTACAGTCAAGATCAATAAGTTCCAAGCCTAGGCAGCACGTTTCAAGGAGAACTTGGCAATTAATCTAATTTTATAATGGCTTCTATTGATTATGAAAATAATATGACTGGGATAAAACATTTGTGCCACGTTCCATATTTTCTTACCTTACAAACCCATCACAATCCTTTAGAGTAGTGTAAAAGTAAAAACCCACGAGCTAGATCTCAGACTCTACAGATCTCAGCATTTTAAATGTTAAAGGTCATGACAGTACCATTACAAAAAGTATGGCTATTTGTTGTCAGGGGGAAAGCCAGTTCTTTCTACAAAGAATCTTGCAGCACAGCTCAGGTTTGACAAAGTTGCATCTGAACAAACCACAAGACTTCTGGAACAGTGTCCTTTGGCCAGACAAGACCAAAGTGGGGATGTTTGGCCATAATCCACAGTGTCATGTTTGGTGAAAACCAAACACAGCATCCACCCATTCATTTTCTTACATGTGTCCAGGTTGCGGAGGAGCGCTATAGCCTTTCAAACCTGTCATAGGGCAAAAGGTACACCCTGGACAGGTCGCCAGTCCAGACAGAGATAGACAACCTTTCACACTCACATTCAGACCTATAGTCAATTTAGAATCATTCATTTAACCTAACCCCTTCGCATGTGTTTGGACTGTGGGAGGAAGCTGGAGCACCCGGAGAGAACCCATGCAAGCAGAAGAGAACATGAGAGCATGCAAACGCCACACAGAAGGATCCAAGCTGGCCGGCTGGTGGATTCGAACCCCAAAGCCAGAACTCCACAACGGAAGGTGTGGGGTTCTCCAGGTAACTTCAGGTTAACTTTGGGCTTTCAGTTTTTATGAAGGTGGTTCACTTATTACAGGTGTAAAAATTGACAAGATGCCAGGCCATAAAGGTACCTTTTCCTTCAGTTTCTCAGTCAGATCTGTCCCTTGCTTGTCACATCTGGTTTCAAAATACCAAGCTGGTGATAGCCAATCACTGAGCTTGAGGCTTCACAATAGGACTTTGCTAACCAGTGGATGAAGTCCATCTTTTATATGGTTAAGACCATCGGCTGCTCCCTTGTATTCTCCCAAAGGGGCCACCACAGCAGATTAATCCACACTGGTAATTTGTCAGAAATTTTACGCCAGATGCCCTTCCTGAAGCAACCCTCCATAGTGAGAAGGACTTGTGTCTCCAGTAAGTCCAAAATAAAGAGACGGACGCGTTAAGTCAGATCTTTAGTCTCAAGTGAAGTAACTGAGGCTGATACTGGCATATCACCAGTCATGTCATAGGTGAAGACCAATAAAAAACAAGTCAGTCAGGCCCAAGTCAAGATCAAGAAGTCCAAAATAAATACAGGCACAAACCTTTCAAGTCAAAAGCCAAAGCTGTGTTTCAGATCACAAATGGGTCTTTTTGCCACTTAAATGGCAAGTGATGAGTGTTTAGTCTTTATTTTTGGCAAGATTAAAACAAGATTCATTACTCAAGTTCCCATCATATATTCACACCTCTACAAATGAACACACAAGTACATACTATGCATATAAATTAGCACACACTAGTTGTGTCAAATTAACTATATAAATGTTCTTTGATACATGATATACACGCTTTACATGCTTTCAGTGGTAATAAAAACTTCCTCTGCTCAAGTGGCACTATAGTAAGTATTACAGGCACTCCTCTCCTGGTCAGCCACCCTTATAAAACCTTTTACTGGATGACAGAGGCAGGCTGAGGCACATCCTTGCTTCCTTGACTCAAGGTAGTGTCCCTTTGGGCAGGCGGCCTGAAGCCCAGCTCATACAAGGCCAGCAACACCGATTATTGTTCCCCTTCATATGACTGAGACTACTGCCAGTTACAGAGCAGATATGTTATGTTAGGAAATGATAATATTTTTGTACTGCCTGACAGCTCTGTTTTCATCCCATTCACTTGCAGAGGCACAAAGCACAGGTAAGCTGCGCAGTCTGGGACCCTGGCCTAGAAACATGTGAGGCATCTCCAGACCAAACAATGGCTGCTTTTGTTTCCTACATCTGCTTTTCTGGACAGACATTTCATTTATATCCTTTTCTTTCCTTTTATGTGGAGCTTTGATTCTTGTGTTTCTAGCTTGTGTTATATTTGTTTAATTCTCCGACATTGTCTGTGGCAAAGCACTGAGGCATCAAACTGAGCGATATTTTAACTGTAAGTGCCTCGACAAATATTAACAGCTGTGTCTGACTTGATGTCATGTCTCTTCCTTGTTAGCTTTCCCAGTTCTTCTGAGGATACACATGAGGAATCAGTCAGACATACAGTTGTTAGTCCTCTACTTTCCTGAAGAAAAAAAAATGCTGCAGCTGAATCCAGATTGAGTTGCCAAGGATTGAAACTGACTGGCAAAGTCAGACACTGCCTGTGTGAGGAAGTTGCCTGCTCAGCTCGGTCTACAGTGGAATCAATAACAACAAACCTCTTTTTTGAGACGCATTTTACACACAGTATTGTAATGCGACACAGATGTGAAAACCCAAGGTGGGCAAAGAACATAACAATTTAAAGACTGCAGCTGCCATTCACACTCCCACATGATGAAAGGGTTTTTGTCTCTCTGCTACTACTCTTTGATTGAAAATACAGCAGAAAACTTACATCCACAAAGGCTGAATTACTGCAGTAGGTGGCCAATTAACATGAACATTTAAGCTGGTGAATGCGGCAACACAACTTTAATACCAATGTTTTAGTTGAGCAATAGTCCATCAATTTTTTACTGCATGTTCGTTAAGTTAGGAAACTTATAAAAGAGGCCATAATAGCCTGAATACAGTGAATATAGAAGGTGTTTCTCTGATGGAATAAATGAGACAGATAAATTATTTCAAAACTTTTTCCACCTTTAATGTGACCTATAACCCGTATGGTTCAATTGAAAAACAAGCAAATCTCTTACGGGAGGGAAACACAAAAAATAAAAAGTGTGCACACCCTAAAACTAATACTTTGTTGAAGCACCTTTTGCTATAACTACGGTATTCATTCTTACGGGTACACACCTGCCATCAATTAAAGTGACTCTGATTAACACCAAATAAAGTTCATCTGCCCTCGTAGGATTTTCCTGACAGTTACTCAGTTGCATCCTACAGCAAAAGCCATGGTTCACAGACAGCTGACAAAGCATCAAAGGGATCTTATTGTTCAAAGTCAGTCAGGAGAAAGGTACCAAAAAAATTCCACAGCATTACATATACCATGGAAGACAGTAAAGACAGTCATCAAGAAGTGGAGAAAATATGGAATCACAGTGACGTCACTGAGAACTGGCGTCCCTCCAAAACTGATGAAAAGACGAGAGGAAAACTGGTCAGGGAGGCTGCCAAGAGGCCTACAGCATCACTGAAGGAGCTGCAGGAATTTCTGGCGAGTATTGGTTGTATAGTACATGTGACAACAATCTCCCATATTCTCAATATGTCAGTCAGGGGTAGGGTCACAAGATGGAAACCTTTTCTCACAAAGAAAAACATAGCTAAGTATTGCAAAACAAACAAACAAACAAAAAAACATCAGGTCTCCCAAAAGCATGTGGGAAAATGTATTATGGTCTGATGAAACCAACGTCAAACTTTTTGGCCACAATTCCAAAAGGAATGTTTGGCACTAAAACAACACTTCACATCACTAGAACACCATACCCATGGTGAAGCATGGTGGTGGCAGCATCATGCTTTGGGGTGTCTTCAGATGAAACTGGGGCTTTTGTCAAGCTGGAAGGACTTATGAGCAGTTCCAAATACCAGTCAATTTTGTCCCAAAACTTTCAGATGTCTGTTCGAAAGCTGAAGCTGAAGATACATTTTACCTTTCAGCACAACAATGACCCAAAACATACAAACAAATCAACAAAAATGGCTTCCTCAGAAGAAAATTAAAGTTTTGGAATAGCCCAGCCAGAGCCCAGACCTAAATCCAATTGAAAATATGTGGGATGACCTGAAGAGGGCTGTGCATAAGAGAAACCTTTACAATCTGACAAATTTGAGTGCCTTTACAAGAAAGAGTGGGCAAATATTATCAAGATGTGCCATTCTGATAGAGTCCTACCCAAAAAGGCTGAATGCTGTAATCAAATCAAAATGTGTTTTAGGATGTGCACATTTATGCAACCAGCTTACTGTACCCTTTTTATTTTTTAGATTTTTCCCCCTAACAGATTTGTTTCTCTTTTACTTGAATTGTACAGTTTAAAGGTCACAATAAAGGTAAAAATTCTGGAATACTTTATCATTGTTTAATTTTTGCTTTTACATCAGAAAAACCTGATATTTTAACAAGGGTGTGTAGACTTTCTATATCCACTATAGTTGTATGCATTAAGTTTCAAACATGACTGATCCTACAGTTCCCATAATGCAACTTTCTAGTAAAGACTTGCACTTTTAAGTAACAATTAGTTCACTTATAATGTGATGATTTTTGGGTGTAAGGGCCAATGCCGAGGATTATTGGGGATATCTAATGTTGATAGCACCTATTCAACCCTAGACTTTTTGTTCCCTGTGCCGACTGCTCGACTACTACTGCCAAACCACATTCAGCACAAGCATGTTAGGCCTTTATTCCTAGTATTTTTGTCTAGCTATGTTAAACAACATAGACCAGAACACATGTTTTAATCAAACCACCAAGTTTTTTAAGTGAGCAAAAATTTAGGAACATGAGAACCAACAGGTGTTTCTTGCTGCCCAGGTGGGTCATAATGTAAGACTGACAAAACACTCATCAGCAGGAGAAATCAGAAAGCCAGATTGGAATTTGCAAAAAAAAATACAGAGATGAGCTAGTTTTATGGAGTGATGAGACAAAGATTAATCTCTACCAAAGTGATGGAAAGACCAAAATATGGAGAAAGAAAGGATCTGCTTATGATCCTAAACGTACAACTCATCTGGGAAGCATGGTGGAGGTTGTGTCATGGCTTGGGCTTGTATGGCTGCTTCTGTAACAGGCTCAATCATGTTTGTTGATGACCTTAATCATAATGTTAGTAGCAGAATGAATGTGAAGGTCTACAGAAACATATTAGCTGCTAATTTAGAGAGAAAAGCAGCCAAACTAATGGGGAGGAACTTACACAGCAAGCCAATGATCCAAAACACACTGCCACCTCAGCAAAGGACTTTTAACAGGTGGGCAAAATGGAAGGTTTTGGACTTGCCAAGTTGTGGCGACCCCTAACGGGAGCAGCCGAAAGAAGAAGAAGAAGAAGAAATCAATCAACAGATCTTCCTGAAATGAAGGGAGAAATCCCACAAAACAAAAAACATCTAAAAGATGCAACAGTAAAAGGCTCGAAAAGACAGAATGAATGAAGAAACAAGAAATCTGGCAAAGTCTAGGGGTTGTAGGCTTGATGCAGTTATTGCAAGCTAGGCATATGCAAAAAATATAAAATCTTTTTGACTTTAATTTAGTTGAAAACATTTTGTCTGACTCTTACTTGAAAAACTGGGTGGTTTGCTATAAAATACGTTCTATGTTGCTTAACATATCTAGAAGAAAATACCAGAGCTTAAAAGCGGAAACTGATCTCTCTTCTCATATTCAACTTTTCATACTATGTCTAGAAGCTCTTACAGGAACATCATCCAGGACTTTCTCTGGAGCTAAAAGATGGGGTTTTGCACACCTTTTCTTCAGAAAGGAACACTCTGGACTGAGTGATATTTGATTTTTGTCCTGCCTTGACATGCTGCTATCTGGAAAACAGGAGATGTATCCAAGGCAACAGTTGAACAATCAGCCCCACAGCCCCGGTGCCAATAAAGAGAAAAAGGGCAGGAAAGGAGAGGAAAAGCCCCCACAACACCTGTTGGGACTCACCTTGGGGCTCAGCAAATTCCTCCCATTATCCTCCCAACATCCCCACATCACAACACTACAAATTACTTTGTTTCTACGCTGGCCAAAACAAATCCCATTTTTTTGTCCAATATAAATGTATTTTTAGAAGGGTCTGATGTATACTGGATTTGTTACGCAGGTACTGTGAGGAATAACATTTTATGCAGTGTTGCTGAACACATGAAGAGAATGAAGGAGAGATGAAGAGGAGGGTGCCTCCTTCTTGTATCACTGTCCCTTTTCTACAACAACCAAAGAGAAGAGCCATTCTTCTGTCCACCTATCCTTTTACTCAATAGGGCAATCCATCTGCCAGCAGAGAAGGAGAATTTGACAATCATTTTAAAAAACAAGGCCGATTGGAGAGGCACTCATCTGTTGTCATTTGTTGCCAGATAAACAGACCTAAACTGGCAAAGCTAGACATATTATCAATCTTTTTTGAGACTCCCTACTAGTCCCTGTGGTCTGAGTGTACTTTGGGGCTGCCAGCTACTGTCACTCCTGAAAATTCAAGAAATGTGAAAACCAGAGAGCTGTGGATGATTAACTTTTCATAAAGAAAGCATATGAAGTGATTGGCAGTAGACCAAGTACTCTCTCATGATTCAGAACCTTGCATTTAATACTCCAGTGTCTGACAGGAGTCTGAGGCTGACACAGGAATTTGACAACCTTAAAAATAGTACAGTGATGACTGTATGGTTCATCAAAATTTCAATAGTTTTTCCAAAATGTGCAAGCACTCTGTACTTGCCTTTTTTGGATTTCTTCGTGCTCTCATCTTGCCTTTAAGTGGCTTTAAAAATGTAAACACTGTCAGAAATTAAACAGTTTTAAATTAAAATGTGGCCACAGTACAATTATGAGGAGTCAAAAGTATGTTTAAAAGTAAAATTTAACACCTAGGACTTGTTTAGCGTAAAGTACACCACAAGGATGGCAGCAGCAGCTTCTCTCTGCTATGGTGGATTCAATCCAGTCTAATGACTGAACAAGTGATGTGGATGAATGTGCTAGAATAACAAGGTGGCTGGGTGAACTCCCCTCAGGGGGCACTCCTTGGCTTGGTCAAAAGCCAAGGAGAACTGTGAGCTGGAGTTGAGGAATCCAACCTCAACACAGGAATTTGCATGACTTTGCAGAGTGATCTAGGTTAACGCAGTGGACCAAGGTTCCTCTTTTTAAAGCGCTTCTTCTGCCTCATTTCTGACTAGCTGACTTTAGCCGTCAGCTATTTAGTTGTGCTGGAAAAAACAGAGCACCAACTGCATGAGTTACATTTAGTTGAAAATTTTCTACTCCTCTTAAATATTTTGCTTGTTTGAAAGCACAAGACACGATAAATACGCACACTCTCAAATGTTGATGTTGATCACAGTCCAAGCGGCGCTCTGCTGGTTTTTATTCACCTTGAAGTATAAAAAAAAACTTGAGGCCCACATCTTAGATATGCATTGCTGTCTGGAACTGTTTCCAGCAAGCAAGTGCCCCATAAGGGGCAGACATGCTACAATGGGCCAGAGATGTGTAAACCTGACAGTTCCAAAACATACACAACCCTGCTGCCAAGAACTGGATTATCTCAAGCAGGTTTCTGCACAAACGCAGCGGCGAATGCTTTCTTGATCTCTGCAACCTTTCCCTGAGAACGCGCTGGGTTATGACCGATGACAAAAGACAGGTGCAGCCAATTAATACACAGTGACATACTGTCTGTGGTACGGCAGCATGGTCAGGATAATTAGTGTCTGATGTCTCACTTAAGCTACACTGTCCACAAGGCAATGCTTTCTTGAGGTGCTTTGAACAATGAAAAGATGTGTGAAATGTGGAAAGAGAAATATACCCAATGTGGCAGAAGCCCAACAGAACTGCGGGAGCTGGTCAGTTAATCAGTCCAGCAGATAATTAAGTAGCCACTCTTTTCGTAACTGATTAATTGTTTCAGTCGTTTTTGAGCTAAAACCTTCTCCAATGTGAGGATTTGGTTTTCCTCTGTTTTATGCTCTTGTAAACTGAATCTCCCACAAACATTTACACTTGGGTTTTGGAAAACTGTGTGACATTTTATAGACTAAACAACTCAACGAATTAAGAAGACACTCAGAGGATTAAAAGGCACACAGATTTGATTAAAGCACTTGGCAGAGTGTCAGAGGGAACACAGAGTTTTATCTGCTCTACAGGAGTTTGACACTATGATAACTTGAAATTATATATTATATACAAGTTCACTGGTTCCACCTTCTCAAATAACTACATTTACTGGTGTTCCTTTATGATATTAAAATTTCTTTGGTTTGGAAATGTTTTAAAGAACATTAATCAGTTTTTATGCTATACTAGAAAACAAGAAAACTGGAAATTATAGACAATATAATTGTAAGCAGATATTGGTTTACTAGTATGTTGGCTGTTTCTTTTTTAAAATAATGGTGGCTTGCAAAAGTATTCACAATTTTGGCATTTTTTTCTCATTTTTTGCATTATAACCCATAATTTCATGGAATTTAAAAATTTTAAGTTATGGACCCACACAAAATAGTCGAAACTGGTGAACTGAAATAAAAAGTATATATTTTTAAAAATTCTAAAAAATGGGGAAGAAAAACCCCAAACTGAAAAGTGGGGAAATACTCAAACAGGTTCTTCTCAAGAATTTCCCTGTATTTAGCACCATCCATCATTTCCCAGTCCCTGCTGATGGAAAACTTTTCCCATGATGCTGCTACCACCATGCTTCACTGTGGGGATGGTGTTCTTAAAGTAAAGAGGTGTTGGGTCGGTGCCAGACATAATGTTTTCCTTCATGGTCAAAAAAGTTTGATTTTAGTCTTACAGTATCCGACAAGAGGACCTCCTTCCGTATGTTTAGGGAGTCTTCCACATGCCTTTTGGTGAACTCTAAATATGTTTTCTTATTTTTCTGTAAGCAATGGCTTTTTTCTGGCCACTCTTTTATAAAAACCAGCTCTATGGCGTGTACTGCTTATAGTGGTCCTATGGACAGACACAGCAGTCTCTGCTGTGGAGCTTTCCAGCTCCTTCTGGGCTACCTTTCGTCTCTTTGTTGCTTCTCTGGTTAATGCCTACCTTGCCTGCTGTGAGTTTTGGTGTAAAGCCCTCTCCAGATAGGTTTGTTGTGGTGCCATATTCTTTCCATTTTGTGATGATGGATTTAATGGTGCGCTGTGGGATTTCCAAAGTTTGGGATATTTTATAACCCAGCAAATATTGTAGTTCTCCACAGCTTTGTCCTTTACCTGTTCCTCCTTGGTCTTCATGGTGTGGCTTGCTTAGTTGTTCAGTCTATCGCACCCTCATCAAGCAACCCTGGATTCTTACATATATTCTCAACTGCTGCCTTATTAGATGGATTGGTGCAACAGCTACGTTAATGCAAATATCTCATAAGCAGGCCTGATCGGAATCTGTGGATTTTTTTAGTTTTCTGCGGTGATCCAGGGGGAAAATCTGTGGATTCGGTGTTTCATGCTTATTACATTATCAACCATTAGTAAAAAAGAAAAAAAAAGTGATAATCAGTGTTTCCTGAGCAAATATGTTAATCAAGCTAAATTTTCTCTACATTACAACAGGCTGAAATAAATATCAATTTGCTTAAGCTTATGAATTTAACACTTTTAATTTCATCATGAAGATTTCAGGACATGTTTTCAGGACAGCTTTTTCCCACTGATTAAAATCACAGTATTACACACCAGTGACAGTGAGATGGAAATTTCAAACATTTGCCTAGCAATGTGCGCCTCTTGAAACTCTGGCAACTCTGTAGAATCCTACTCAGAACTTCAAATTGAGCATCAGATGGAGGGCGAAAGGTGATTTAAGTGACTTTGAATGTGTTGTGGTTGGGCTGGTCTGAGTATTTCAGAAACTGCTGATCTACTAGGATTTTCCTGCACAACCATCTCTACGGTTTGCAGAGAATGGTCTGAAAAAGAGAAAATATCCAGCGAGAAGCAGTTCTTTGGGAAAAATGCATTGCTGATGCCAGAGGTCAGAGGAGAGTGGCCTGACTGCTTCCAGCCTGTAATAGTAACTCAAATAACCACTCATTACAACCAAGGTATGCAGAATTACGAAGGAGGATTAGGGCTACATAAAAAAGAACGATTTTCTTTAATGTTTTGCATTTAGAGAATAAGGTCAAAAATTCAACAATAAGGTCAAAATGCTATTTTGAGAAAAAAAATTGAGACACTGATGGCGATGCCCTATGGCTTCAGTTTATCACAGGAATCCATGCACCACGAGGCATTAGGATCTTTGTTGCAGTAATGCACGCCTGAGCTCCACACCTTCAAGATCAAAGAACATGATCAGCTGTCTAATTGTGTCTTCTGACACAGCAAACCATGTGTAACCATCAGCATCCTTGCATCTGTCTAATACCAGTTATTTCATTTTGTGCAAATGTGGCCAACTCTTCTAAGTTTGTGTGGGTTTTTCTTCGAAATAACGTAATATAAATAATGTTTTGCACCATCCCTTCTATTATTCATACTATTTACTTTTTCTCAAAATATCATTTCAACTTTTTTTCTTGAAATTTTGTCTTTTTTCTTGAAATTTTAACTTTATTCTCAAAATGCAAAACATAAAAAAATCCCTCTTTTTAAAAAATTTTCTTGGACCCTAATACTCCTTGATACAGAAGAACATCTCTGAATGTCAAACACACAGAATCTTGAAGCAAGATGGGCTACAGCAGCAGAAGAAACAGGAAACTGTGGCTGCAGTTTGCACTGGCTTACCAAAACTGGACAGTGGAAGACTAGAAAAAGTCTCAATTTCTGCTGCGACATTTGAACGGTAGGGCCAGAATTTGGTGTAAACAAGACACAAACATGGATCTACTATGGATCATGTTGGTGGTCTAATACAGTGAGGATATTTATAATATATAATATTTTCTTGAAACCCTTTGTAACAATTCAGCATCATTTAAACACCACAGCCTAGTGCTGCCGGTCCAAGACCCACACGGACCACTATACATGGAGGGTGGACTGGAGGCTGAGGAGGTGTCCATTTACCCCCTGAGCACTGCCAAGGTGCCCTTGAGCAAGGCACCGAACAACCTACATTGCTCTCTGGTGCCTTTAATGGACAGCCTTCTCACTCCATCACCTCTCCACTAATGCATGAGTACTGGTTCTGTTTGTACATGTGTGTGTAGTTCAGACCTGCATGTAAAATTGTGTATATATAACAACGGAGTGTAAAACTTGAATTTCCCCACCTGTGGGATTGATAAAGGTTGTCTTCTTCTTCTTTGTGACCGTAATGTACCCATTTCTGTTGGCTGCTTCTAGCAAGATAACGCAGCAAAACAAAGCTCAAATCATCTCACACTGTACTCAAATGGCCTGCACACTCACCAAATCTCAATTCAATAGCACACCTTTGGGATGTGGTTGAATACGAGATCTGCATCATAGACGTGCAGCCGACAAATCTGCAGCAACTGGGTGATGCCATCATGTCAACAGG
>VUQH01021043.1:1401-15820 GCA_015106775.1 Etroplus canarensis | reverse complement strand
TGTTTTTAATTGTTTGGTCAGAGACATTCACACCTGTGGCCTGCTGGAGGTCATGTTTTAGGGCTCCGGCAGTGCTCATCCTGTTCCTCCTCACACAAAGGAGCAGATACCGGTCCTGCTGATGGGTTAAGGACCTTCTTCAGCCCTGTCCAGTTCTTCTAGAGTAACAGCCTGTCTCCTGAAATCTCCTCCATGCTTCTGAGACTGTGCTGGGAGACACAGCAAAAATTCTGGCAATGGCACATTCAGTGTGCCTTCTCAGAGGAGTTAGATGACCTGTGCAACCTCTGTACGGTCAAGGTATCAGCCCATGCTACCAGTAGTGACACTGACCCTACCCAAATGCAAAACTAGTGAAGAAAAAGTCAAAAAAGATGAGGAGCAGTGGGGCAAGAATGAGACAACTCCCAAATCAGGAGTTGTCTCATTCTTGCCCCACTAGTGCAACTATTATTGATTTCATTTACACCAAAAGAGCTGAAACTTATTGACACCCCCCTCTGCTACTTAACTAACCAGAACAATATCCCAGAAGTTAACTGACTTGATGCTTTACTCTGATTTAAAAGTGTTCTTTAGTTTTTTAGTGGTATATAACAACCTTGCTGGGAGGTGTGAAAATTTCATAACCAAGTTAAGAATAAAAATACAATAACCTGTACAGGTTACCGGAATGGCATTTAGCAAGTAACGGTCAAATATATTATCTTTGAGAGCAACTTTTCCAACTCTCTCACTAAGTCAAAACAATAAAGACAAAGGAAAGTTTGAGTTTGCTCTTATGGTCTCATTCAACAGCTTTATATATTTCTGTATTCTCTTTTATTTCACTGTGATTTCAGCTGCTTTTCTGTCTGGTAACAATCTTTTGAGTTTTAGTAAGGATGCAGCCATAGGCTGGTATACCTAATGTCTGACAATAACTATATACAGTAACTCTAAAAAAGAAACAAAACCTGTATTTCTCAGTGTATACTGGTAATTTCCATCGCATTCACCAAAATTGGCAAAGCTTATGACTTTGTGGTGACTTGTAAATCCAAGACTTTAGCAAAGTGCTCCTCCTTCACAGGCAGTCAAAATGTAGGACATTGTCTCTAGTTGTGAGACAGGGATACAAGGAATAAAAATGCTGTACAGTCCCAGATAAAGAGGGACATCTGGTCACCCTAGTGGTAGGGTGACCAGATGTCCCGACACAGTGTCCCAAATTTTGATTGGTTCTTTAGCTCTCAAAAATCCACAATGAATGACAGACTGTTCTCTAAAGTCTGGCTCTTATCCAGTGGCTGCAAAGAAAGCAGCCAGGGCTGTCTGCCCAGGAGCTTCAGCTGATATTAATCAAACTGAGCAGTAACTGGGGGTTTGTTCCCTCTTATTATTAAGCCTGTGTATTACTGTGGTTTCATTTATCTTGTTTAACATTTTATTAAATAAAATTCTGTATTGGGTGTTGAGAGGATGGATTGAGGGACTTTAAGTAAATAGTGAATTTTAAGTACACTGTTGTACTTCAGTATACTGTTCTACACACTTATGCCATGTGTTCATATCTGTCCCTTGAGAAAACGTATAAGAGCAGGAACCATTGAGTGTAATTCTGTTTAATTTCAGAATGGACAGTGTGTATAAAAACACTTGTAGTGCCTAGGAAAGTACCCTGATCTAAATGAATAAATATTCAATCCTGGGCTCACCCTGAGTTTCATTCATTCTTTCTTTATGGCAGAAATAGGGAATACAGGAGTTTAAATAGACTGTCGCTTGATAACAGCAAAACTGTGCTACCTTTAAAATCAGCTGATATATAAATGTGCTATACATTGCGCACATTTACATTGTCCCACACATGTCTTCGTCCCGCTTTTGTTGGGATCTTGTCCTCCTACTCAAAGCTTTTTATGACAGCTACCTGAGAAAAGCCCACACGCTAACACAACAGTCCTCTTACCCTCTGTCACGGCCACGGTCTCGGTCTCTGTCTCCGTAAGAACCTCTCATTTTGATGGCACACCCTCCTCTTTGAGAAATGAATGGGTTATATAGACTTGCGGTTTGTCCAGCGGACCGTTATCTTCCACAGGTTGCGTGGTTTTGGAACTGTTACTTTTCCTGGCCTTGCTAGAAAACGCCAGCAGCTTCAGTCGGCGCGCCGTTTATTTCACCCGAAAAGCGAACTAAATTTAAAAAATGCCTGTGGGAAAAGTTAAATAGTACAACCAGCTATATTTCTTTAGTGATAAATATATTTAAGCTTGAGAGCAGCTGACTTGGTAACAGGACAAGGCAGGTATCAGCGCTATGTTGTTGTTAGCACAGAGCCGGCGACCGGAAGTCACTGTGATTGGCTGGCGCCTGCAGAAGCCCCGCCCCTCAAATATTATCGACAGCTTGGATAAAAGCTTCGTAAGCTTTAGGAAACCTATTCTCTAAATGTTATTAATAGATGACAAAGTACTAATTTAACGTTGACTTGTATATATTTTTGTACATTCACTCAACTGGTACTCATATAGCGCTGAAAGTGCTTTTTACTACAAGTCTCATTCATTCTCATATTCACATACAAAGTCTTGAACAATCAGACCCCATCCTGTCCTAAAGACCTCATTCTCTCTCAGAGTGCAGGCCTACCTGTGGTTCCCCTGTGGAACCAGCTCCCAGTTTGTATTCCTTTCTGATAAAGCTTACAGTCACGGCTTAGTAATGCTGCAATAGGCTTAGGCTGCTTATGATGTGCTGGGCTTTCTTCTCTACCCACCCTTTTTCACTCCCCATGTATTTATTTGCCACTGCTGCATGTTAAAATTTGTCTCTCTCTCTCTCTGCTCTCCTTTTTCTCTCTTCTCTTTTCCCTCACCCCTAACCAGTTGAGGCAGATGGCTGCCCCCTCCCTGAGTCTGGTTCTGCCGGAGGGCTCTTCCTGTTAAAAGGGAGTTCTTTCTTCTCACAGTCACCAAGTGCTGGTTCATAGGGGATCGTCTGATTGTTGGGGTTTTCTCTCTAATGCTGCAGGGTCCTTACCTTACAGTGTAAGGTGTCTTGAGGTGATTTTTGCTGTGAACTGGCACTGTATAAATTGAACTGAATTCACACACACATTATTCTACACGTTTAAGTAAATTTAATTATCACGCACACACTCTAATGAATGCATCAGGAGCAATTTCAGGTTCAGTGTCTTGCCCAAGCACACTTTGGCATGTAGACTGGACCAGCCGGGAATCAATCCACTAGCCCTCCAGTTGGAGGACGACTTGCTCTACCTCCTGAGAAACAGCAGCCCCCCAGCTGTACAAAAGAACATCCCACAAATATGATCACAATAAAGCTGAACATAATTCTTACAAAAGTAGCATATATTGCAGGTTTGAATGAAACTTCAGAACTAAAAAGCAGGCTCCATTCAAATACAATGTTAAAAAAATAAGGTAACACACAATCATCACAGTGTAAAACAAAGTCAGTTAAACTTCAGGGAAATCTATTTGTCCTGTTAGGAAGCATAAACCATTGTGAATCTATTTCAGCTGCTTAGGCGCAAATCACAGTGACAACAGGTGCACTGGAAAGGCAGCAAAAAGACAAAAGTGAATGGTTTGCAGGTGATGGCCTCACATTGCTCCCTCCTTATCCGTCCTGACTAATTCCTCTGTTGTTTTTGCTGGTGTCCTTGTCACTACTGGTAACATAAGACAATACCTGGAGCCCATTCATTATGGAGTGTGGAGGGGATAAGCAGGAGATGGGTCATTGCACAGGGAGGACTAGATGGGTTGTGGAGGGGCATCAGCCAAGCAGCAGGACTATATCTGCTCCTTTGTGCAAGGAACAATAAGAAGGCCCATGCCAAAGCTCTAAAGAATGACCTCCAGTGGACTAAATTATTGGGTGGTATGGGGCTTCTTCCCGGATATTTCAAGCAGCATAATATTTGCCACAGAATCTCCAGAATCTCTCTCATCTGTCACATGAGCTCAGTGTGAACCTGCTCTCATCTGTGAAGACGAGATACTAGTGGTGGATCTGACGGTTCTGGTTTTCTGTGGTGAATACCAGTCGAAGTAAATAGCACTGAGCTGTAGGCACAGGCCCCAACAAAGGTCCTTGGGACCCCATGCCACCCTCATGAAGTCAGTTTCTGATAGTTTGCTCAGAAACGTGCACATAGGTAGCCCACTGGAGAACATGTTGTACAGCTCTCGCAGGGCCCCTTCCTGTTCCTTCTCCTAGAAAGGAGCAGATGCCATTCCTGCAGCTGGGCCGATGCCCGTCCACGACCCTGTGACGGCCAATCTCTTGCTATTCCCACCACACTCCTGAAACTGTACTGGGAGACACAGCAAATCCTCTTGTGACAACATGTATGGATGTCATCCTAGAGCAGCTGAACTACCTGTGCAACCTCACTGGGCTTCAGGCAGTCTCAAATTATCAGTAGTGAACAATGGTCATAGAAATCTTTTTTCTTTTAGAAAGTCATCGGCAGCGACAAGCAAAAGCACAAAATCAGCCAGAAGGAGAGATCAATGGTCTGTCCACCACCTGCAAAAACATTCTCTTTTTGGGTTTTGTCTTTCTGTTGCTTCTTCAGTGCACCTGTTGTTAATTTCATTTGCTCCAAAGCAGCAGAAATTGATTCACAATGGTTCAAGCTTCCTAACTGGACAGCTTGATTATCTCTAAAGTTTAACTGACTTTGTGTTATGCTGTAATGATCGAGTGCCCCCTTCATTTTTTGAGAAGTGTACTTTGCAACACTAGCTGTCAAACTTTAACTGAAGTAGTAGGCACTAAGTACTGCAAGCAAAATGTACTTAAAATACAAAAAGCAAACATCTGGCTAATCTTTATCAGTTGTGCCAAATTAATTCTGTGCTGTTTATCAGAATATTTCATTAATTCCAAGGGGGAAATTGTATACATGTAAATGATAGCTCAAAGAATGTGTACTATGGAATTGAAAGACTTGAAAAGTTTGTTTTTGTCTTTAATACAATGTGCAAGAGATGAGAAGGAGGCAAATGATCTGCTGTGGCGACCCCTAACGAGGTGATACTGAATACATATTGAATATTTCTTTGTAAACTAGTATCGGGATTGCCGATTGGCTTGTAACTACCAAAGAATTTCACTATTGGTGTTATTCTAGCTGTAACTGAACTGTACAGTTATTGAGGACTTCACTTTATGAAACTGCTGTTTAAAAGGGCTCTAATATTTTCAAATAATCCTAGCCATTTCTAAAAATAAAATGTATGTAAAATGAAAGTGGAAAGTGTCACATATTGTTGTAATAATGGTGATGGAGTCTAAGCCTACAATGTTTTTTTCAGTTCTTTTTATTTTCCTTGAAACACCAACAGAAATCGATATAGCATCAAAACATGTGATATTACCAATATACAAATAAAAAAAAATACAACCAAAATAAAACAGGAATATATATATATGTATATGAAATTGAACTATTAAAACAAAAAAATATTCAAACAGAGTATTATATCAAGCAATGCCATTGCAGTCATCATAATAAAGGTTTTGCAGCACTTAGTTTGACTCTATTTACAGTATTCTTTAGATTTGGGTATAGTATTTCCTGGTTTCAGATATGTTTAGCTTTACATCCAGCTTTTACACACAGTATCAAAACTATCATCTGACAACACTTTGAATCAAAATGCTTGAGAATTAAATGCTGTCACCTAGGGGCAAAGTATAAGGTAGTGAATATTTTTTTCAGCAAAACTCAACAGTAATGTACATTAATTTAACAGAACAAAATGCATTCAACCTTGACTTTAACTGAAGCACTGCAGGTTTAGCAGAAAGATACACAAGTGATGCGGTCATTCAGGGCAGAAGGTGGCTGGAAGGGATATGGGTCACAGATGGAAACCAAATCTTTTCACTATTGTCCTTACAGAGTATGAATTTCTAGTTAGGACGAAAACTTTGGCTGACTTGACTCCATTCCTCACAAGGGCTGTGCTTTAATAAGCTATGAATTAACCTGCAGTCACTAACTTGAGTCTGTTAGTCTGATATACACCCAACATAAAGAGAAAACAAGAGCATCTCAGCTTTTATACCGCTTTGCTCTGCCATTAAACATTTAGGATCACAGACCACAAGCGAGCTATAGATCGGCCACTGTGTAAACACATAAACGTAACTGGATAAGATATGAACAATTAACTCAACATAAGTCTCACCATCATTTGCAGGAAAAAAAATACAAACCAGAGGATGCCTCACCATCCTGAAAGTCTTCCTCAAACATAACTATTTTCTGCTTTAGTGCATCCCTGTACATCTTGATCAATTTTAAAATTCCTATATATTTGAATACAAGCTTAAATTTAATTCACGTCCATGTATATAATATTATCCAGAATTCAGTCTGATTTAAAGCCTTGTTTGCACCAGCATATCTCTGCATGGCCTTCTCTATTGTAAATCCAACATCCTGACCTGCTGCTATCACAGTGATGCCATTACAAAAAAACACCAGCAGAGGCAGGCCTGATTTGTGCAGCATGTAATGCCATTAATTATGAGATTGCAATCCACGGCACATCACAGCTGGGCCGACTCTATTGGGAAGTGTTGCTTCTTCCGTAATCTGTAATCTGTGTGGGCGCCGTCCTTCCGCCAGTCCCCCTGCCCACGCCAAAATCTCTACTGCAGCTGTTACCTTCCTTCTCCACAAACAATAAAATAACATGAGTCAGGGCCAGCAGCTGGAGTACCATTACATTTTTGCTCCATGAAACCACAAAATAGTGACAAAATCCACAGTAGATTCATAATATTTCTAGAAAAACAAATGTCCAACAAACTTGTCTCAAATGAGTTACACCTTCATAAGCAAACAACATTTAAATATATTTGCCACTGAAATCATATTAAAATGAACTCCAGCAGTTCAAAGGCTCCATTGTTTGCTTTCCTAAAATAAACAATCCTAAATGAGACAGTGTCTCATTATTTGGAGCACAGGGTTCTAATTGGCAATGTTCAAGTTAGTGAGTTGGCAGAGAGGTGAGAAGGAATATTGATTGAGAATTAGTGTAAATAGTAAAGAATTAGGGAGGCCATGTGTTTTAGATGAGATGGCACTTGGAGCTTGTGTCACATTTATATGCCATAGTGTCTAAAGTGCAGGATTAAGATGGTATATGCAGGCACAGTTATTTGTAGTGCTTCATTTTCCACGGATGAATATAAAAATCTCATTTCTCTCAGTAATGGCCCTAAATCCCAACTATAACATTAACACAAATAACAGCTTTAACAGTCAACAAATCAAATACTCCCAATCTCACTCCGCCCTCACTTCATCTCCAGTCCTACATTCTCTTTGTTTTCCTAAGTTAGCTTTCATGTCCTTGTTCCTTAGGACTCCCTTGCACCCCAGTTCCTGCAGTATGATATCCCTGACATAGGTCTGATCTTTCATTATTATCTAAATGTGAAATAACCAGAACCTGAACTTCCATGTTAAGGTCAACGCAAAAGATCTGATTTGTCTTCCATGGCTGCTAAAAACTTGATAAGGACTACAGGAGTAAAAGTTAGCCAGTGTGTTTGAGTCTCAGAACTCATCATCAGAGCTGAGCAGAAGGGTCTTTTCATTGTCCCCGCGAGTGCTGAGGTTACTGTGGCTGCGGGAAAGTGGTGGCCCCCCACTTCTCTCCAATGTGGACTGCTGGGTGTACTGCTGATAAGCTGGGGAGAAGTTATGGATGGCGTCTTGGACCATGTCTCCTGGATTCATTGTCTCCTTCAGGCTGCTGGAAATGCTCTTCATTGGGGCACAGCGACCTGGAGGTGGGATGGAAAGATTAATAAAGACACACTGAATAGAATAGATGAGGAGGGAGAGTTGAATGTATGGAGGGGATAAATGAGTCAAAAAAAAAAGGCTGAAACTGTTTCGATCCAGCTGCCAGGTGAATTTTTCAAATAAATAATGATTGATCTGGAGGAAAAAAATAATGAAAGAAGAAATACAGATGATATAACACAGGAGCAGTTACTAGACAGTTATTGAAAACTGTCATTCCACATGACATGTTTCCACAGCTCCAGTGTCCAGTGGTGGCGTGCTTTATACCACTTCATCTGAAACTTGGCATTGTGCTTGGTCATGTAAGGCTTGCATGCAGCTGCTCGGTCATGGAAACCCATGGCGCGAAGCTCCATTGCGCAGTTTTTGTGCTCATGTGCAGTTACTTAAGAAGCAGATTGTTGGTGACATTAAGTACTATGTGCCTCAGCACTCTGTGACCCTGCTCTCTAACTTTACGTGGTCTGTCACTTTGTAGCTATTGTTCCTAAATGCTTCCACTTTACTATAATACCACTTAAAGTTGATCGTGGAATATCTAGGAGGCAAGAAATTTCACTAACTGACTTGTTTTCGCATTGGTAACATATTACAGTACCAAGCTCGAATTCAGCGAGTCTTTTAGAACTACACATTCTAATTGTTAGTAAAGGCAGACTGCATGGCTAAGTGCTTGAGTTTATGCATTTTTGGCAACTAAATGAAACACCTGGATCCACCGATTAAGAGGTGCAGGCCAATACTTTTATCCATATAGTGTACTTTTTATGAAGGGATTCAATCATACCATTGAGCAGAAAAAGAGAAATGACTCCATCACTGATTTACTTTGCTTAAGATCTTATCATCAAAGGTTTTTCCTGGCACTGGCTTGTTTAGTATAATGAGAAGGGAAGACCACAGGGTAGTTACACAGACTGAACAAAGTGGTAATAGAAATGGGAAGGCAAAATGATGAAGGGCTGAACTAACTGACCACAAAATAAATGTGAGGGAACAAAGCAAAACAGAAAAATACACATTATAAACTGTGGCAAATGAAAACAGATCACAGAACTGAACTGAAAATTGTAGCACAAGCAACAGCAAAGTAATAGACTTTAAACCAGAATCAAACACAAAAATGTAACAAAAAGCATTCGAACATAAATAACTGTGGCACATATAGAGGATGCACAGCTAACATCAGACCTACCGTACTGTCCATAGATAGGAAATGAACCTTCATTGCCGCACAGTGAAGAGGAAAAAAGAGAGAAAGAGAGAAAAGAAACACAAGAAGGTCAAGATGAAAATGACAAAAAAGAAAGAGGGCAGAAGAAAAGAGAACAACTCAAAAGAGAGTGTTAAAGATAGGAATCAAAGCAAAAAAGGAGAGACAGAGTGAGGTCAGATTAGTTCAGAAAGACTGCAGACAGACTTCATCAAGAACCCTCTATCATCACATAATTAAGATTATTATAATACTGATTGAAACACACAGACTCCAAAGGGTTGCTTACAACACATTTTGCTTTTTTTCCAGTCACAAATCCAGCTGACTCACATCAGCCTCTCAATACCGTCAAACATCCACACGCACACACGCACATTGCTTACCATACGAGTCCAGCCTTTTGTCCATGTAGACCTTGTAAGTAAAAGCATGGCGCAAAGCGATAGCAGCAAAGAACATCTCAATGCAGATGATGAAGTTTTGATAGCCAGCAGCGACTGTTCCTTCACCCACAGAGAAATCAGCAGAGCTTATCTGAGGTATAGCTCCACACTTCTCCAGGATGGCCAGCAACATCCCTGAAATGTGCAAACACAGACAAGAAAACAGAAATCATAAAACAGAGAGGAGTTACTGAGTGAGATTTTAGCCACATTTAACCAAATGGCTTTGGTCTCTATAGCTAGTATCCCTCTTTATAAAAAATGTGGAAAAGATACTATTTGTAATACTCACTGCTTTACATTGTATTAAGGCTTAAGAATACTCAATACTGGGGCAGAGCTGCACTGACTGAAAGGTTACAACTAGGGATGTTTAACGTTAAAATTTTAACAGTACTACTACTTTCAGCACTGCTTATTGGTCTTATACAATAACTGTACTCTTATTGGTACAATTTGGGGAAAAAATAATCAAACTAAGAAGAGAATTAACATTCCTTGATTTACTATATATGAATGAACATACCCAACAGCACAACCTGCAACATTGTTTTGAACAAATCACTATTATGGATGCTCGCAGAAATGCACACACCAATAGCAGTCAGCTTACTAATACCTTGAATCACTGACCCCACGTTACTATTTTAGATAACCAATAATTTAGATAATCATGTGTGTGCAGGCAGTGAAAAGTGCATTTCTCCAGCTAAATGTGACGAACTTTTGCTAAATGGTTCAACAGATTACTTGTGTTTCCTCCTGTTAAAGCAAAAGAAAACTGCTGCACATGCGGAAACAAGTGTTGTCAGTATCATCTCTAGTGAAATGCACCCACACAAATTCTCTTTGTCGTCGTCAAAAAGACTGGGTTCTGTGTGTGTTTGTGCATGTTGGGGGCGAGTGAGACTGAGCTATCAGGCCCCTCACATCCAGGCTCCGACAGAGTGTTCTCTTCTGGATAGGAAATGGCGAAAATACGTTGTGGATTTTGTCTTAATCAGTAACAGAGCTGGTAAGATAAAATGTGGAAGATTACTTTTATATACCAACAATAAATCTATTTTTTTTTATTTCTGAAGTGCTTAAAGCGGCACCAATAAAGTCGGAGCTTAGTGATACTCTAGTTTTTAATATTTTAGTCTCTGGATCCATTTAATACTGGGTTTTGGTACTTATCCCTAAAGACAACTGAGACATGAAAACACAGCTATTGTTGGCTTCAAGGCTTCTCCTTCACTAATTCAAACCACTGAAATGGACCTTTTGATCATGTTTGTAGTATTGGACCCTTTGGGAGCATTTTTACTGTTTTTAGCTGACAAATAATATAGCCTACCATGTGGGTAACTGTTCCAACAGCCTATCAAAGAAGTCTGTTCTCCAGTTTTGGTGTGTGAAACTGTAGTATTTGTTTTCTTACTTATTATTAAATAGAAAGCAGATGCGCTAATGTGATGCCTTTACACAGTCTAACCCAGCTTACAAGTGTTAGCTGAAAACCACAAAACCATGGTAGCGATGGCCATGATGCTAGAATTGAGGCTTCAAAATGTAAGTCAACTAGTGGAAAATTCCACCTTTTATATACAGCCTATACTAGAGACCCAAGAATTAAAAAGACCACCTCTTACATAAAACAGAACTGCTGAAAATATAATGAACAGTATGAGCAGCCTTTCTTGCACCAACAAACAATGCTTTTATTTGCTTCACTTGTCTTTGCCAGCTTTCCAGCTGTTTATAAAAATGGAGTTCCAAGGTGAATTAACCTCTTAAGCCCCAAGAGGTTAAAGTGCATAAACTAAGTTATACAAGCATACTTACCCTGCCAGAAAGAGAGAAAGATGACTGACTTGACCATGAAGAACTTGAGCACTGGGTTATAGGGGACAAGCAGTTCACGTGTGGCAAAGTAGAAGAGGAAGAGCGCGTAGAGTGACAGACTGACAGAGATGTTGTAGATAATAGTGACATACAGGTAGCCGCTAGCCACACTGGAGGAGACAGAAAAAAGATCATATAAATGCATAGCCACACAGCGGAGTCTGTATCAGAAGGGAGAAACCACGTGTGTTTAAAACTAAGCATCAAACAGGTAACAATCATTTTAACCATCTAAAATTTATACTCTGGAGAGTTCATTTAGCACGTTACTTCTTAGTAACTATTTCTTTGTGAAGAGTAGTTTAGAAAAAAAGATGGCAATTTGACCTGTGTGACACTATGTTTTTGTACAATGGGAATTTCAGACTAATGCCCTAAGAACTAAACAGCAATGCCAGTGACACCTGAAACTCCTTAGCGATAAAAGACCTCTGCATTTGCCTATAGAACACAATTAATCAGTGCTCAGGCAGATCCTGTGATTGACAGTGCGTAAGCTGCTGTGGAAACGTACTTGAAGTCTCCATCTCTGTATTTCCCAAAGGCCTGAAGGATGACAGTGATCACTGCCATCAGCGGTTTTACCACACAGAACTGGAGAGTTGCCTGTGACAGATATGACAGTGTTTTTACCATATGGAAATGAATATGAATATATTAGGTTTGCAGAAAATGCTAAAATGAAAAGTATTTAATTCTGTCATTACAACCTGAAAAACCCAAAACAAGGGACTGCTACCTGTTTGCAAAACCTAAGGAATCCAATAGAGTAGGTCTTGCCCCACAGACAGCAGGTCCCATACACACAGCTTGACCTAAAGTGACATACAGGTTACAAACAGGATACAGGCTATCTTAAAATGAAGCTAATAAAGTAACTGATTATACCAGAAAATCAAGAGACAAGAGATGAAAGGAAATCAGACTTACTCGATAGGTTTCCCTCTGATTTCAGCCATTATGGCACTCTCTCCTCCCAGATACTCATAACATAGACTCAGGAAGTTGTAAATGACAAAGGCTGGAGAGGGTGACAGAAAAAAGTTACTTTTTTTCAACTGACAGTGTCCATAAAACAATTCCCAGATTCTTTATACAGTATATAAAAATATCTTATTTTGTAACTGGAGTCAAATTGTAAATGAGAAACTATCATCCTGTTAAGGAATTGCATAAATGGGCTCACACTTAAATATATTGCTTTTTTACTCTAACTGAACACTCAAGGTAATATAAGCTACATTTACACACATACAGCATTTTACTGTATGCCTTAAGGGCTTTGCAACTTTCTCACACACACACCCGCATTCCAGTATGGATGCACTGGGAGTAATTAGAGGTTCAGTATCTTGCCCATGAACATTTTGGGATGAGGACTAGAGGAGCTTGGGATCGAACCATCAACCTTCCAGTTAGTAGACAACCAGCTCTACCTACTGAACCACAGCTGCCCAACAAAGATAAACCAATCCTGGAGAAAAATTCCATAATCTTACTGAATTTATGTCACTAAAACCTAGGGAAACAAGCTCAAAAATGAATTACTATGATAGATATGCAGTGGGGTTAACACACTGGGCATAATTCTCATAATAACAGATATATTTTGCTGATTCTTTTTCAGAACTGCTGAGACTGACATTTCTAGGCAGAAAGTCAAACCTGTCAACAGCCTCATGAATGACTACGTAATATGGTTCATCTTGGCTCAGATTGAGGTGTTCATTATCTACATATGCATAGTAATTCTTGTATGCAGGGAATTCATAACAGTTATGAGGTAAAAGCTTAAGGATAATTATAAAGTATGGTTCTCTAGTGTAGACGTGGAGCAGAAGGATGAGAGAATGCCTTGTAACAAGCAATCTGTTATGCCACACCATCTCTCAAACTCATACTGAAATGTGAGGTTCTGTGTTATTCTTCCAATGCAAGATGGACCTAATTGCACAGCAACCGAAAACAGGATATAAAAGACGGACTTAGCCTTCAGAAAGTCAGTGTATGTGTTGGAAATCTGAATTCTTTCTAAAGGCCAGGGAACGACATCTCTGACCACAAAAATAAATGAAAATTAAAATTAGGTCTGGGAAAATGATCACGTGATTACTGACGTCAGTAAACACTTTCCTTCTGATTTTATCATCTTATTTGCAAGTTTCAACTCCTATCTAGCACAACATGACATCCATTCTGAAATTATGGTTCAGTTTAAAACAAATAAAAAATAAAGCTAGTTTTTCTTTAGGGCAGGGCTACTGTGTGATTGGCACAGCTCTAAAGAATGAGCATGCAGTCTCCTCACAATTTTATCCCTTGTTTATAATGTCTGGTAAAAAAAAAAATAAGACAGGAAAATCCAAAATGCTCGAGCTGGGGCTTTCAAAACAGGACTTGATAAACCAGTAGTTGACACCACACTGGCTATGTCCATCCTTTATTTCCAGGCTTTAGCAGCTATACCAGGTATGCCTTTACTAGGATGGACATTTCAAGCAAGCACACCTTCTGATTTTTACAGGGAGTCATTAGACTGTTCTTGGAAGACCACACCCATCTCAAAATGGCTGTGCACACTTGTGATATGATAGCTTTACCTGACACAGTTCTCACTGGACCTTGTTTTCATTTATTATTTAAAGGTGTTCCACATATGACTTTGGCAGCTGTTGTTGTGTTTTCCATGTTTTATCAGCTTTTAACCTGGTTGCCAAAGAGCTTCTGGGAGTATTGTTGCTACGCTTTGGCAGTATTAGTGCATTACACCTGACCAGAGCCCAGTAAAAACAAGGTAAGATATGCCTTTTTTTGGGGCCATTTTACACAGCATAGTCCCTGTAGTGTAGTGGTTTGTGCATTCATCTTACAAGTGAAAGCTCCCCCCCTACACCATGGAGGGTTGCGTCAGGAAGGGCATCTGGCGTAAAACATCTGCCAAATTACCAATGTGGATTAATCTGCTGTTGTGACCCCTTGGGGAGAATACAAGGGAGTAGCCAAAGAAAGGAATTATACTTT